>VXBH01001236.1:226984-259956 GCA_013400035.1 Rynchops niger
TTTTTTTTTTTTTTTTTTATTTCTTCCAAGAAGGCATTTTAGCTACTTCTAGGCATGCTGGTTTGGGATTTTACATATCTGAAGCTTTTTTCATGTGTGTGGATATGTATATACATCTGCGTTTTTTTCCCCTTGATGTATATACAGTGCCTGCTCGCAAAGTCATAGTTATAAGGCTATTTTTCCTAAATCATACCAGTAGGAAACCTCCTTCAAAAGGAATAATGCTCATGTAGAATCAATCTGCCCCTGTAACTCTCTGGGGGATTTACAAATTAGTATTTTTTCCTGCTTCGTGGATATGTGGAATCTTTTTATTTGTCTTTAACACATATAAGTGAAAGAGGCATAAGGAGGTAGAACTTCAAATGTAGATTATTATTATTGGTACACCTACTGAAGAGGAAAGTCATGTGCTCGTGAGTCGTAATGGCAAGGCTTCCATATCAGTGAAAATTAATTTCCTTTTATCCACTTGAATTTTTTTTTCAAGGGATGACTTCTGATAAACTCAGGGTTTTTTTTCCCCATAAACAGCTAAACTTGCAATTGACCACAATCCAGTCATCATTTTGAGATGAACTTTTATTTTTGAGAAACTCTAGGCAAGATCTGTCAAAAGTGCCTGTTGTGGTTTAACGCCAGCTGGCAACTAGGACCCTGCAGCTGCTCACTCGCCCCCCTCAAGTTGGGATGGGGGAGAGAATCAGAAGAGTAAAAGTGAGAAAACACTCATAGGTTGAGATAAAGACAGTGTAAAGACAGAAAAGCGACACAAGCAAAGCAAAACAAGGAATTTATTCACTGCTTCCCATGGGCAGGCAGGTGTTCAGCCATCTCCAGACGAGCAGGGCTCCATCATGCCTGAGGATTACTTGGGAAGACAAAACATCACCACCCTGAATGTTTCCCCCCCTTCCTCCTTCTTCCATCAGCTTTATATACTGAGCATGATGTCGCATGGTGCAGAATATCCCTTGGGTCAACTGGGGTCACCTGTGTCTCCTCCCAACTTCTTGTGCTTTCCCAGCCCTTGCTGGTGGGGCGGTGTGAGAAGCAGAAAAGGCCTTGACTGCTTAGCAGCAATAAAACCCACCAGTGTGCGATCAGCACCATTTATTGGTCCAAATCCAAGACATAGCACTACACCGGTTGCTAGCAAGAAAGTTAACTCCATCCCAGCTGAAACCATGACAGTGTCAAATACAGTGTATTTCAACAATTGGAAACAGACTCTCTGTTCTTATTTTTGGCTGACAGGTCAAATAAGGAGCTACTGCCCAAACGAGTCAAAGCCCATCATAATATTTACTACTTACTGGCGTATTGATTCTTCAATCTCTTTAAATTTTTATGCTTTCAAGAACAGTAACTTCCCTAAAAGGTAATGTAAGGTGGTTTAGATAACTTTCTTTTTCTCTGTGACTTCTTGAGAACTTTAAATTTGTGCTGAGTATGCAGTTTGGGAACCATGTTCTCTAAACAATAAAGTTAATTAAAATCCCGCTCTGTATTCTTCTGTTCAAGATGTTTTACTAGTATCGTTATATAAGTAGGCTTTAAAAAGGAAAAAAACACTTCCTTTCTCAAGCTAAAACCCAGGAAAACTCTTCTTGTTAGCATCTATACTTACTACTTCGATTTCTGACTTTTGGCATTACATCATTGTTAAAGTCTTGTATCTTTTCATTTTGGATGGTGATATTAACAAGAATAATACTGGTTCAAATAGCATTGGGACAAATACATCTTTGCATATTAACCAGAAATTCCATTTTCTAGGCTATTTTGTCTTAATATAAAGACAAAATTGTGCAACTGTTTTTCCACCCCTTCTCATGCATACACAGTAAAAATACTGATTTACAAAAATTGCATAATTGCAAAGGGAAAACTCATTCCTCTCAGTTCCTGTCTCAACTATAGTGGTCCCCCCTCTCACCAATGATGGATATATCACTTAAGGAATTTTATACTATTACTACTGATGTTACAGGAAGATAATTTTTATTATCAAGTGATAGGCTTACCAGTTATGTTTATTCTTGCCTAACTTTCAGCAAAGATCAGAAATTTACTATGCTGGAGGCATAGTACTTGCCTGTACTAGACAATTCTAATGTACACAGCGTTTTATTAGAGGTGATGTTGTTTTTCTGCTTTTTGTCATTTGCCACCTTTGCCACTAAAAATTGCTTTTCCCATCTTCAAATGGTAGTCTGGATGTAGCCAAATAATGATAAAACTTTAAATGTTTTTTTTGGTAAAACGTTAAAACCAATTTAGGAACAGGTAACACTTCATAAGATTAATTGTGGATCTCCATTTTAATAAATAAATATGACTTCCTAGGGGTTTCTAAAAAAACTTTATGGTGGTGGAGGGGGATATACCAGCATAGCAACCTGTGAACCTAGAGGCTTTCCCATGTTTTAGTAACATAATTGGATCCTTCAGATCCATGGTTTAAAACAAATAAATAAAAAAACCCTGACACATGAGCTACCTATTTCAGGCAGTCATTACACTGTGAAGTAACTTGTATTTTCAAATGTGTTTAGCAGCTATTTGGTATTGTGAGGATTGTAAGAATTAGGAATGCTGTATGTTATCCCAGATTCCCTACCTGAGGGGGGGAAAAAACCCACATAAATACTTGAAAGAAGTTAGGTATAAGAGGGGAAAATAAAGATTAAAATCTTGGGAACAGGGTAAGAAGGCTTTGTAAAATTAGTACTTGAGATATCTAGATGAACTTATGCACTGTTAGTCAGTTTTGTGACATATTGATGCATCATTTTTTCCCTTCTACTGCAGCAAGACAACTGAATTAAAATAGAGGGTGGGATTTTTTTTCTTGAACAGGGTAAGATTGTTAATGACAGCTTTGAAGAAGGTAAGAATTAAGGGGAAAAATGAGTTTGGTAGTCTTCTAGCTTTAGAAGTTAAATTAGATTGTTAAAGTGCAGTATGATATAGATTAATGTGGTTTTTTTCTTTTTTAAAGGTAAAGGGATGGATTATTGAGAGAAGTGTACAATGTACAGAGGGGTTTGGATAATGATAATAAAAGTGGTAATAAGCTAGAATGCTACAGTTACATTTTAATTGGTTAATGTTCAATCTCTAAAAACTTAGATGCAGTTGCTTCTGATATTCATAAATATCTTAAAGCGATGTTCAGTGAAGCAGAAACCAAGCAATTTTCTTCACAGTGGCCCAGAAATAAAATGGAGAACGCTGTATTTACTGGAAAATCCCTGTCAGAACTATTCTACGAGCTTTACACTTCCGTCTTTTTTGCTCTTCTGACTAGTGTAGTCAGTTGACTATTCATTTTTCACTTTCTTTAAATTAAAATGTGACAGGAGTGACACTTTGAAAAAAGGGAATAAGAAAGGTGACAAAGTAATTAAGTAGATTATAGCATCTTAGTAGAAATGCACTTTTAAATATCAGAAAAGAATAATGATGGGGTGGGGTGAGGGTCAAGAATGTACCCTCCAAATAATGATATAAAACAATGAGAATAATGACACACGAAATATAATAATAAGTTTAAAAATGGAGATAAATTAGTCTTCAAGTGTGCAAGTTGGTAGCTATCCAAAAGCTCTGTTCACCTGCTATGGGGAGAATCATGTCACATGTGTACTGCTACTTAAAATTTGAAAGAAGCCTTGCTTCACTATTCAAAAGAGCATCCTAGCCTATGCTAGGATAAATTTTTCATTGTGATGAGATGAAATCCCAAAACCCTATAGATCACACTAGAGTAGAGTCACTTGGGATCTAGAAGAATGAAATCCTGACAAAGCCCTAGACCCTGTAAGAATATGATTCATATGCAGTCTCGGTATTACTGGAGTTTCAGGCTACAGGAGGGGAAACAGGAAAGCCATTTGAAAGGATTTTTAGTAGTGTTCTGAGGCAGGGAGAAATGCCAACAGACTATAGTGTATGTATTTTTGCATGTCAAGTAGGTGACGGAAGCCTCAGCTCTATGGTTGGCTGAAAAAAGTGGGATTCCTGGGTTAAGATGAAGTTGGGGAATATTTGGAAATATGTCAATTTCTGAATGATGCCCTCTTTGTCAGTCCAGTATATAGCACACTGTCATAGGATGTTTGAAAAACTAAGTGGATGTGCCGTGGTAGGTACAGGTTGTACGTGTCTTTTGTGGGTGTACGTTTGTGTCTTGCTTGTACTTTGTTTCAGATAGAACTTCATTCTAATCTGCCCACCTGTTTATACATCCCTCCTCTTCTCTCACCTGTCATTTTAGGATATGTTAAAATGGAGACGAACTATTTTCTGAGGACTTAGGAAGTGCTATAGAAAGTAAATTTCAGCTACATCATTAAAGGAATGGGGAACAAAGAGGGATTTTTCTGTAGGCCTTTTGGAGAGTTTTGCAGCCTTGCCAGTTTGCCAGCAATGGATGGCTTCTTCCTGAATGACTTGGGTTTGGTCTCTGCACAGCAGAATATTCGGTAAAGAGGGTGAATACTCATGATGATGTGTTTGGGGAAAACTATCATTCTAAAATATTTTTTATAAATATAAAGGGAACCCTTAATCCAATAGTTTCTACTTTATTCTTTGCAGAACCTGAATATAGCTTTCATTATATCCTACAATAGGATAAATAGAATAAAACCTCAGATTTATGCATTGCTCTGAGATACCAATGAATCTGTTTAGAATGTCATCGAGAAAGTAGCGGTTTGTTTAAATTTTGATATCATGTAATGGCTAGCTGCTTGGGTAATTAACTGTGTCCGGGTACATGTTCTACAGATGCTTAGAAGAGATGGTAAAGTTTGAGAAGTCAAAAGGGTAAGGTGAAGTGGTAGGTGAAGTGACTGGGAGATATAGGAGAGGAAATAAAGAAGTGATCCGGACTAGAAATTTTGCATTGGTGGAAAATACAGTTTATCTACTGAACCTCTGACTGGATCTAGGTAGCTACCTCCATTACTGTAAAGGTGAGTTTTCAGGAAATGGTTGTGAGCAGGTACTTTGGGGTATCTCCTGCCTGTGGTTGAAGGATATGCTTGATGGGGGCAAAAGTAAATGACCATAGCTCAAGAGCATAATCGTAGGCAACGCCGATATACTGTGAACTGTCATGGATCTGATGAGGGAAATGCTTACTGAAAGACAAAGAGAAGAAAAGAAAGAAATAGTATAATTGGAAAAATAAGGAGATCCTGAAGGAAGGGAATCTCAAAACTAAATAAGGGATATGTCACTTGAAGGACAAGCATATGGCTACAACCACTTGTAAGAAAGCAAGAAGGTATGAGGTGGTAGGTAGCCTTTGGGCAATCAGTTCTGTGGAAGGCTGTAGGAATGTTAAAGTGGTAAGATACGGCCCTCTAGGTGTTAGCATTTTGTAGGTGTTTTCTGTACCATTTAGCATCTGTCAGTAGAAAAATCTATTATTGTGACTAAATGTCTCCCTGTTCTGCTTTTTGATTAGTAGTTTCTATTTTGCATTTTGTTTCTTAACTGGTGGCAACTCGCCCTGCTTTCCTGAGACTTACGTTCTGCATTCTTTCCATGCCGCTTACTGAAATGATCACTGAAATAACTTGTTGATTGTTAAATTGATGAGTCTAACTTTTAGTTTTGATGCTGCTGTAAGATGAACAGCAGTCTGGAGACTTCAACTTCTCTTTTTGTTGTTTCAAACTGTGCCGGCAAACTAAACAAGATATTTATGCTGATTGGTTTTGCAATTGTGAGCTGGGTTGCAAGGGTATTTTCACAGCCACAGGAGTACCTTTATGTAATCAAAAGCTTGAAAATTAAAATGTGACATAATGGGCCACAAAAAAATAACAGCATTAAAGTCTGATGTTTGGAACGATTTACTTTAATAATGTCAAGCATTATTAATGCTTAGGTGTGAGAGGTGTGTGCGTGAGCTATATCAGCACTGAAAATGATTTAAGAAGAAAGCAACCCTTACCTGCTAGCTTGTGAGGGTTGAAACCTGCTGACTGTAGAAATCTTAACATTGAATAATCTGGTTTTGGTATCAGACAACTGTCTGCTCTTGTTTGCTGGTTTTTTTTTTTTTTTTTTTAAATCAGTATTGCTATAAGGATAATTTTTGCTGGAAATTATAAACCATAGAGTAGAATAAATAGTCTCAGGATATTAGACTATTATTTTAAGGTGATATATGTATTCCAGTAGCTTGAACAGAGCCATGGCATTGACCTAGGGACTTACTTGCAATAGTGCCTACTGTTAGGATGCTCCCTGAGCAGCATTGGTGGGGGCCACCTACCACTTTGAGGCAATGATGCCCAGAGGTAGTCCAAGAATATGATGCGTAGTTGGAGTGTAGCCCCCTTCTTTCAGCTTACCCTGTAAAAAATTTGAGCTTAACTGTGTTAACTGGCCTCAGGGCTGGAGAACTGTACCTGACTATTTTAAGTGAGTTGCAAAAAAAAATAAAAGTATCTGCCATGGTTCTCCATTGCAGATTGTTATAAAATACACAGATTGTTTGTTTTGGAGAATGTATTGCAGGGAAACATGCACGTACTCCAGAAATTAGACAAAAGACATGATAAATGTATATATGAAATAAATTAAGGTCTGAAGATAAGTTTGAGAATTTATGTTCTGCTGATCTCAGTGGTATGATAGTTCTGTTGTGCAGCCTATTCCTCAAAATTGAGAGAAATAATTTGAGACTATTTGGTCCTTCTAGAGAAGAGGAAGTTTTGGAACGGAGTTACCATTTTTGTATAGTGTTTATATAGTGTCTAGTGTTATGGGATGGTCATATTGTGATTAGTATTGCTAGGTATTGTGCAGGTATGTCTTAAAGAATGCTGATGAATTAGAGAAAGGCTCACACTTCTCAATTTGAAGTGAATATTTAATTACTGGGCATTAGGTGCACGCATTCATTGAGGCAAAATATGTGTCTAATGATGATAATTGTCTAATTTATCCTAGCTCTTGCTTCTGAAGAGGATACTTTTTTATTTTTCCTAGCTGCTTTCAGATACTAAATTCTGGAACAGAGCTCTTTGCCAGCATGGTAATTTCTGAGAATATAGAAAGGTTCTGAGTAATCTGAGGTGTAACAAATGTTCATACCTTGACTAGTTAAAAGGGAATAATGCAAACTCTTAAACAGTATCAATAATTTATATAGAGTATAGTGAAGAATGGTTTCAGGAGTTGCTTGTGATTCTTTCACCTGTACTTTCCATCATTGAATGATCTTCAGCAGAACTTTAAGAGGAATTGTTCTTTTTTTAAATACCAACCAAACAAAACCATCTGACATCTCTGCTTGTTCTTCACGACACTGAGACCATAGGCAGTCCTGAGGAAGGTTGCTGGTGTCATGTGCTGTCTGGTACTTCTGACATCCTTGAAATGTGTGAATTCAGTCTCATCAAGTACAACTGAAAAATAAGGGCTATTTTGAAGAAAGTCAGTTTTTCACAGAATGCTTTATCCTGTACCGCTTGGAGAAGAATGCTCACCAGTTATTTCTCTTAAGGTTTTCTTCTTAAAAATTCCTGTGGGAGCAGAGGATGAAAGACACGTTATGTTCAACTACATGTGGAAATGCAGGGCCAAAAAGAAAGATGTGAATGTGTGTTTTCGCTAGATTCAGTTATTTATTTTAAGCTGACAGTCACAAATCTTGAAAACATTAGGAAGAATACTTGTCACCTTGTTCTTTGGATGTCTTGTGTAGTAGATCATGAAGGAAATGCTTAAACAATGTATAAAGAAAAGTGTTAGCAGGAAAATCATCCCTAAAATGTTTAAATACCATTGCTATCTGTTTACTCTTAACTGTTACTGGAAATGCACCATCAGGTGAAGGCAAAAATGAATATTTAAATAGTTTAACTTGTATGCTTTATCTGAAACTACACTTATTGCTGTATTAACAGAACTAATATAACCGTTTGGTGTCAGTGTACAGATAAATTTAAAAATTATTTTATCTTAGTGGTGTATCAACATATCTTACCAAGCATTTGATGTAGGACTTTTGTTCCTAGTGTTCACCACCTTGCATTTGTAATACGTGTTCTAGCTGTATTTGTTACAATTTACTGATAAATGTAATACTTTTGAAACATTTTTAGTTCTGAATTTGCATCAGTTTATTCCTATGGAGCTCTAGAAATGTATTAAAAGCTTTGTTAAACTCTTATTTCCAGTTTTAGCAGTTTAAACAACCAAAAGAACCAAGAGCTAAGCCTCTTCTAACTGAACTCTCTGAAATTAATGGCATGTTTTCAGACACTGTCGGCTTCTAGTAGAGCTAAGGCCGGAGATAATACTAAGGAATGGTATGCGGAGAGGCTCTCACTTACGTTTATTGCTACAATAACCAAGGTCAGCAACTTTTGTTTTTTGCCCGTTGGAGGGTCAGAAACAGAAGAATGTGAAGGGGTCGCACCTGTGTGGAGGGTCGGACAGGACAGGTGACCCAAAACTGACCAACAGGGTATTCCATCCCATCTGCCCCGTGCTCAGTGTAAAAGCTGAGGGATCAGCTCTTTCTTCGATGGCTGGTGTCCGAGGAGGACTCTGTCTGTTTGTCTGCCTTTGATCTCAATCCATGTGTTCCTTATTCCGGATCCGGAATCCAATTCCCATCCGTCATTGAGTTCCATCTGGGAATTTCCCAGAGCCTGCGACTGACGTGACCCTCATCCTGAGAGCTCGATATGGGTTGTATATCTTGTGTATGTTTCATTATTTTGGTTTTTTTTTGTATTATTATATTTTCTTTTTATTATTAATATTTCATTAAAGTAGTTTAGTTTTTCTTCAACTCTTAAGTCTCTCTCATCCTTCTCTCCCTTAAAGGGAGAAGAGCATCTGTCATTCGTTTTAGTGGCCAGCTCAGCCCAAACCATGACGAGTTATTTTTTTAATTCTATTTTCTGACTTATGAATAAAATTGCTTACAACCAAGAAAATGTCTCTCCAAGAAGGCGTAAGCTCTGATGTTCTAAGACCTGGGGTTTTGATACATTCAACACAGTGAATCAGAGCTCCTTCAAACTTGATCCGAATTTGTTATATCCCAGTGTCAGAAATGGGAAACAAATCACTACAACTGTTTTGAAATTTTTAAAAAATATGAAGTGGGCAAGCCATATGATCACTTTTAATTCAATTGCACTTTGAGTGGTATACTTGCAAGCTTATGGAAATGAAATTTTATTTCCTACTATTGCAGATTCTTAGGCAGACTTGTTACATTAATAAGCATCTATTGTGCTGATCGCATCAGTATATGCCATTGTGTCTGTTCTGCCTCATATTTCTTGCTAATGAAACTAGAGATTTCTTTCAAAGGAGATTGCAGTCTATCAATTGCAGAGCAGTTTAAAATCTAAAACAGCTCTCAGTGAAGGTTTCTCTCTTGTATATTTATAAATGCAAAAAGATTTGAAAATCAGTTTGTGAAAAGAGGAGGATGGTCACTTTTTTCTTCCATTCCCTTCATACAAGCAAGCAAACCAAACCCTGGGTTTTTTTGTTCATCTTCTTTCAACACTTTCCCCTTTTAAATCAGAACTTGACTTGATGACCAGTGAAAGTGTCATCCCAGGGTGTGTGTGCTTATGAAGGAAGGGCTATTGATCAATCTGTTTTCAGACTTTCATTTTATTGAGCAGCTACTTAGCTTCAATGACTAAGAAAAACCTGGAGGAATTTTAAGTACTGTTGGGAAAAGTCAGAATGTCTTCAGTGCTGTAAATTAATCTGTGTGTGTTTCATTCCCAGACTGTGCCTGTCTTTTGTTTTGAAATATGCCTTGTTTAAGAATTGGTTATCACAAAACCTAGTAAAACTTCCTGTTCATTTCTACTTTGGGGGTTGATGGGAACAAAGGAAGAGCTGAGGTATCATTCCTATTTATCTCCGAAATAGATCGGGAGGAAAGGGAACCTAATTATCTTGATTGATTATCACAGTAACCTTTGCCTGTATAGACTTAAAAATTTTTTGGAACATAACTATCACTTCTAGTGGAAAACCTAGAGAGGTGGGGGGAAAATGGAATGGCCCAATGATCTCTTGTTTGTTAGTGTGAATTATTTTTGGCATGGAGTGGGTGGGTGAGATACAGCAAGGCATTTTACCTTCATGCTGCCATTTCTGTGAGACTTAACCTTCAGTATATAAGAACTACCTTTACCTTTTCCTTCCAAAAGGAATAGTGCCAGCCTGTTGATCAGAGCAATGATTCGTTCATCTCTACCAGTATCGTGACTCCTACAGCAGCAACAGGAGATCCTATGTAGAACAGTGTAGGCAGGTAGATCTCTAATCCCTTTTTGAACTAGTTGAGACTGCCTTTGGCCATAAACTTTTGTAACGTCAGTTTTTGGTTTGCTACTCACTGGTTGAACTCCCCACCTTTTTTTAAACTTACCTTGTATTTCAGTGAGTCCGCTTAGTTCTAAGATTGCAAGATTTGGCCTGTAATAGCAATTCTTTCATCTTGCCACTGCTTTTCTGTTTCTGTAAGCTTAGGTCATGTTCTTCCCAAGGTGCTTTCCTTGCAAATGAAATGGTCCTAACCTGTTGAACGTCTAAGATGACAGTTGTTGTATCATCTTCATTTGTTGCCCTTCTCCAACTCTGCTATGCCCTTCTTTAGATGCAAACACCAAAATTGCACTCTCCATTGGAGATAGGGGCATATCAAGTTTTTATGGGTCTGTGAAACAATCCTTTCTATTTTATTCTCAGTGCCCTTTGTAAGGATGCCCAGTGTTTTGCTGGCTTCTGTAGCTACTGCTGCACGTTAGGTCCAGAGAACTGTCAGTCTTGACACAGAACTCATCTGAGTTGTAACTACCAGTTCTGAGTGCAGCATCATGTTGGGATGGCTTACATTATTTTTTTTTTTTTTTTTTCTACGTGCATTAACTAGCTTTTGTATACAGAGAAGCTTATGTGTTTGTTTTTTGACCACCAAGTTTTCTGGAGTCCTTCGGTTGTTCTCACCTTCGGCAAGGCATGGGATTACCTGAAAGTGTCAATTCCAGTAAGACTAGGAGTTGGCACCGTGACGCTAGTCATACTGTTTGAGGAGCTCACGGTGGAATGCCTCTTCTGCTTTTTAACTTAAAACAAGGATTTATCTGAAAGGCTTAAATCCATGGGTTCCTCTCACTAGGAAGAGGAAAAATGAAATTTAGAAGCAAAATCTCTATCAAGCGTAATGATAGTGAGCGTTTTTTTTTTTTTTTTTTTAATTCAGGTTGTTACCACTGCAACAAAAATAGATGCTATGTGTAAAATGAGTGACTAACAAAAGCAGCACTTTTAAAGTTGTTCAAAATGGTCTGGAAAAGGTTTTTAAAATTAAATACTTGACAGCAACATAAAAATTATTTTTCATCTCCTGTGTTTGTACTTGCCTCTACTTCTCTTAAGAATTCTATTTCTTATTCAAATCTATTGAAATCTATGCAGAAACTGATTTATTTTCCCAGTGCAGATGTGTTTTTCAACTCCTACAAAAACAGGTCCTGCACTTCCATTGAATGTAGGGACACACAGAGCCACCAGAGGGCAAAAGAAAGAGCGAATGGCTGTTATCTGCAGCTTTACACATGTGGGCAGGCACGTGTGCAAGCACACATCTTGCTTTTCTGCTTTCTTTTTCCAAACAAGATAGGTGCCAATGTGCAGGGGTTGTGAAGGCTCAATATAAATAGCTTGGGGTGGTAGATCCAGAACATACAGACATACAAACACAAAACTGCTCTTCAATTTTGATGAAAAGGAAAATAGAGTTTGCGTTTAAAATACATTAATTTTAAACATTAGATCTGCTATGAGTTATGGCTCTCTGGCGCATTGTGCTTATGACACAGTAAACTTGTGTATTAAAAAAAACTTCCTGCAGAGAAAATTCATCAGTAAGGGTATTGGAAATAATGCTGCTGGTGATGCTTTCAACTGCTTAGTATTGAAGACAGCAGGTGACACTGAATTCATTCGTTTCACTTTCCTTTGCTGTAGTGAAAACAGTCCACGTAGGGAAGTCATTGGTACAGCTGTGTGACATGCTACAGTCATTAAAATGGGGAGGTAAGTTGAATGCATCTCTCTAAATATTCCCCAGCGCTCTTCTCAGTGGTACTGGTGAGATGTACAGAAGAAAGTTTATTCACATAGTTTGAGGGAAGAAATAAATGTGCTTGGTGTTCTCCTAAAGTTTGTTGTAGCTTGTACCTGTTGTTTTTTCTAGGAATTCTAGCTGTTACATGCAATTTGTAGTGTTCTTTTCAAAGTACTTTTCAATGAGCTTTTAAGTGAAATGATTGGCTATCTGAGCATATGATGGAAAACCACTACAGAAGTAGTGAATGGCTTGAGAAATTGTTGCATGTTAATTGCTATTCAAGTTTGAAGGCCTCTGTGCATAGATGTATATTGAGTTCAGTCCAAATGACAGGTAACATACATAAACCTTAGTCTGTGCTGTAATCATATTCATATGTAACACTGCTGTAGGAATCATGCTCAGTAGTGTCTCTGCCAGTGCGTAAGAGCAGATACATAGGGAAAAGTGTAAGAACTGGAGGAGCGTATATAATATAATTAACTTGAAGCACAGATGCTTTTTATCCCTTGATTTAGGATTTCATCTTTATTTGACAACCATTATCAGGATAATTGTAACGTTTGTGCTATGGAGCAAAATAGAACTAATGTCAGAAGAGGGAGGAGAAAAAAAAAAGACTGAAATTGAAGTATTGCAGGATGGTCATGATGTTGAAAAGAGTGCTTCTAAAATACAGGAAGTGGATAAAATGCTTCTGAATTAGAACTGTCACTGGGAGAGAATCTGTTGAATTATCAGGCTGTTATATCCTTCAGCATTAGAAGGTTTCATTCTCCTCCCCCCCTTCTTTTTGAGCTTAGAACAAGAAAAGATGTTTTCCTTCTCCAATTCCAAATTGCTTTTTAACTCAAAATTTTCAAATACTGAACTGAACTAGCATAATAAACTGAAAGAAAATGTGTTCTTTCTTAATCTCCAGTCAATGCTATTTTGCAGTAAATAACATTTTACAGATACACATAAGGTCTTACAGAATGTCTTTAGGCATTCTTGTCCAACTAGCTTGTTAAATAAGTGAAACTTAGAAGCTTGCTTTTCTCTGGTTTGTAATAAACTTCAGAGTTATTCCCAAATCGTGAAACCAAGTATACTGGGCAAATTCCTTCCAGTAAATGTTAAGACACTTTGCGATTTCACTTTTTCTGCATTATGTTTTCTGTGCCCTTTTTTCTGACATGGAAAGATAGCCTGTGTAGTTTCTCCGTATCCCATCTTTCTTGGAAAGCTGGAGAGGCAAAAGGAGAGTTACTTGCTTGATAGAATCTCTCTTAAGAGAACGCTGAAGACTTTTTTTTTTTTTCCTTTTTTCTTCTCTTGCTGACTTTCATCAACACCAAAATTTAAATCCTAGCCATATCTTAAATATTTAGCAAATTGATAGTTTCTTGATAGAGTAGCAAATCTGGAGTTCAATCTAGTCATCTGATAGACTAAATCTGTCGACTGTTCTCTACAGTGCTTATGTGAAAACTTGTTAAAATGTTTTGAAGACTTATAATTCGAGGGTTTTCTCCTAATTTTAGGTGATAGTTTGTATCCTTAAATATCTTGTGTGAGTGGTTTTTTTTCAAAGGAAAATGTGATTATATTGACTTAATGTGTCATCAAACAAGCATCAACACTTCTGACCATTAAACATAAAACTTAAGAACCAGTGCTCTCATTGCTATTACTGTAGCTACTGGAGCGACAGCTACAGGGAGTATGAGAATTTGAATTTAACATTTATGTGCCTTTTCTGGCATTTGTGAAGCCTATTTTGCAGCTCAGCATAGTTTTATGATGTACATTGTGGGTGCATGTGCTATCTAGTAGACTAACAGCGCTTCTCCACTGTTTAAGAATCAGGATAATTCAGGTTGTAAGGAATGCCAGAGTGTTGTTAGGGATGTTCAACTAGAGTTCAACCTCCTACCTGAAGCAGAATCAGCAATGATATCAAACCAGTTTTTTCGGGGCCTTATATGGATGATTGTTTTCTTATGCTTCACTGGAATTTTCTTTATTTCAACTTGTGCCTATTGCTTCTTACCCTGTCACTGGGTGCTACTGAGAGAATTTGACTCGGTATTTTTTTTAGTTTCTAACATCATTATTTATTCAGATTAGTAAGACTTACCCTGTGCCTTCTCTTTTTGAGTCTCCAATCCCATGATCATCTCTGTGGCCTTCACCTGCACTGGCTCCAGTATGTCCACATTTCTTTTGTACTGGGGAGCCCAGAACTGGATGCTGTACTCCATATGCGGTCTGCCCATAACTGAGTAGAGGGAAAGGATCACATGCCTTGACCTGCTGGTGATGATCTGTCTAATACAGTGCAGGAGGCTGTTGGCTTTCTTTGCCACAAATGCACAGCTGATTCAGGTTCAAATTGTTGCCACCAGAACCCCCAGGGCCTTTTCTGCAGAGCTGTTCTCCAGATGGTCAGCCCCCAGTGTGTCCTGGAGTATGGAGTTATTCCTTCCAGGCGCAAGGTCTTGTGTTTCACTTTGTTGAACTTCATGAGGTTCCTGTTGGTCCAGTTCTCCAGCCTGTTGCAGTTCCTCTGAGGTTCCCTGAGGTCGTTAATGAAGGTGACAAATGGTATTGCCGCACTGTCAGCATCTGGCATACACCACTAGTGACTTGCCTCCAGATGGATTTCATGCTACTGGTCACAATCCTTTGAGAATGGCAGTTCAGCCACTTTTCAACCCACCACTTTGTCCACCTGCACTTCCTCAGCTAGTCTGTGAGGATGTTATGGGAGACTGTACCAAAGGCTTGTTAAAGTAAACATCATCAACTACTCTCCCCATGGTTACCAAGCCTGTATTTTCAATTTAACTTTCATTGCAGTCCCTTCCTAGGGACTGAGGGTGTGGCTGATTAGCGTGTAGATTCTCCTTCTTGGCCATTTTAAAGATAGGAAAGACGTTTACTTTCTTCAAGTCCTCAGGAACCTCTCCCCATCACCATGACCTTTCAAAGATAGTTGAAAGTGGACTCATAATTACATTGGCCGGGTTCCTCAGCTCTTGTGGATGCATCCACTCAGGTCCCATTTGTTTAAATATTCCCTAACTTGATGCTCCTCTGTGGAGGGTGAGTCTTTATTGCTCTAGACTTTCCCACTGCTCTTGGGGGCCTGGGAACCCTGAACCCTGCTTGTCTGGATGGACCATTCTTGAGCTTGTAAGTAAGTAAACCTTGAAAATCAACCTGCTCTTCTGGATCCCTTTTCTCTCCAGGACAGTCTCCCATGGGATTCTTTGAAGGTGATCCCTGACCAGGCCAAAGTCTGCTCTCCTGAAACCCAGTGATGTGTGATTCTGCTGTCTGCCTTGTTCCTTCATGTCAAGGAATAAGATGAAGTTCTCCATCCCATGATTTTTGTAGCTCAGTCTTCCCCTAGCCTTCACATGTCTGACCAGTTCTTTGATATTTGTAGCTGTGAGGTCCAGTAGAACACCTCCCTGTTGTCTCATTGATCACTGCTGTTGTCATCAATGTACTGCAGAAACCTCCCATATCCTGCTGCATTTCCTTTGCAGTAGACACTGAGGTGGTTAAAGTCCCACAAGAGGACCAGGGCCTATGAATATGAAGCTCCTTCTTTTTGTCTGAAGGCTGATGTAGCAGACACCAACTGCAATATTGCCACATTGGTCTACCTTCTAATCCTAAACTATATGCTCTCAGCTGGCCCCCGTCCCTCCACAGAGCTCCATGCACTCTACTTGCTGTTGTCCATAAAGGGCAATTCTCCCTTCTCACCTTCCTGATCTGTCCTTCCTAAAGAGCCATGCCTCTCTGATCCCAGGAAGATTGTACATCCCAGTAAGATTCCACATTTGGAATAAACATAAGGCATATTTGGTCAGTACTCGCAAAGAAATTGTATCTAGTCTCTGAGCTGAAGATTTGACTGCGGGATGGCTGAGGGCTTAGAAAAACCCACCAAGGCTTTTTTGAGTTTGGTTTTAATTGGTTATATTTTCATTATTTTTCTTCTTAGATTATAAGCTTTTTAGGGAAGAGCTATATGTCCTTCTCCACTTGAGTCCAAGAAAAAGAAAAGGCTGTGATGGGGTTTCTCTCCTATAAGTAATTCAGAGCTACTAACAAAGGAGTAGAATGCATAGTCATTAGTAGCCGACTAGCAACAACCTGTATTGTTTGAATGCCCCAAGTTGATAAAACTGCTGACTAGCATAGGGCAATATTTATTTATTTTTTTTCTTTCTCTGGACTTTCTGGGTGTGCTAGACGTCAGGTTAGTGGAACTAAGAAAACCCAAAGACATAAATAACTTGTTTTTTCTTGTATTAGTAAAACTCGCTTTTTTATTGTAGCATTTGTAACTGACTTCATGAACAGAAAATCAAATGATACTGTGCGTAGCTAGTAATTATTTATAATTCTTTTCTTCCATGAATTACTTGTGCGTGATGTGTGAGCACATCCGAAAGTTAACTAGCCAAATTGGACAGATAATGTAAAGATATAAGCAGATTATGACTCTTGAGATCTAAACTCTGAATCACAAGTTATTGCTGGAAGAAAGTTTGTCGATACTGGCCACGCATCTGGGTTTTGGTTGAGGGAAAGAACAAAGTAGAGACTGTGAAAGGCTGGTGTAAGGGGTAGTGGATCTGCCTCTTCAAATCAAGCTAGTGGTTAGAATTTTGTCCACAAAGCCTGAGACAGCCACATAAACTGCTGATATTGGTTATAGTGACATTTGTCCTGTTTGAAGTAGATTTCCAGGAACTGTCGAGTTGTCATATTTGTTTTTGGAACTCCTGTGGAGTAGAATGGGAATGCTAAAGGTAATTTGGGTAGATCATTGACTATGCAAATCTCTAGTAAGGTGCCTGATTTGATGGGGGGATAAGTGGTTTGCAGTTCCCACTAACTTGTTAAGGAGTCCGGTGTTTTAATACCTCATGAACTATCAAGTGGGAACCTTGGTGCATTGCTGTCATTTAGCCCTACTTAACTGAGAGCTGCCGTGGCTGCTTTGGTGATGAAAGTGAGTGCCTCCATGAGACTCCTGCTTTCTCTTTGCCCTTTTTTTGTGTGTGTAAAAGTATGAACGTTGATAATGGCATTCAGCTTCTGTAGCCTTAGTGATGATGGAAACCAACATATAAATATGATTCGTTGACTTTTATTGGTGTATGGTGCAGCTCTCCTCAGCACAGCGTTAAATCTCACAATGCTTTTTATATGGCCAGGTGATGCCTTGCTTCTTGTATGGCTCCCACTGCTGTGGTTACAGTGTGCTGGTGGTAACAATAGCAGGATGATTATCGCAAACAAACAAAAGTGTATAGTTAGTGCTAGTTTCTCCATGCTTTTCTATTCTGTTAAAATACCTGGAGAGATATGTCTAAGCTATCAAACAAGCCATAAGTCGTTGTTGTGACTGATGAGATCTAGTCATGTGAAGTGTCAGAAAGTAAGCATGCCTATTTGTGCTCCTGAGCAGCTCTCACAGTATTGCAGCCAAATTCTGCCTGAAGAGCAAAGTTCAGCTCATCAATATAGCGATGGTTGCAGTTCTTCTCTTGGCAGAGTTCCAGAAATGCAGTCAGTAAATTTTGAGCTCCCTCAAATAGATGTATATTTGCAGAGCGTATCCCCCCAAAAAGGCACGTTGCTAGAACGCTGTCTCTCATTACCTCTTGGTAGCATAAGAAAGATCAGACTACAAAAAAAGTGCAATTTATGCCTTCTTCAATTTTTCAGCCTGATGACTGACTGCTTTCTGTAGGTTTGGTCTCCTGTTTCTGTGTGAGGTGATGGGTATACCCCACGCCCACACACACTGTTAGATCATCCTCTCTGCATTAAGGTCCAGCACGTGAGGTTTTTAAAACCTCAACAGACATCTATATGTACAATGCAAACATGGGAGCCTGTTGTCCAAGAGACCTAAGCTGTATCTGTGCAGTAAATGTGAATTTATGGTCACCTGTGATCTGCATACTAACAAGAAGGCTGCTGTTACGCAGTGACTTCCACAGGTTGGAGTAATGAGACAACAACAGCTAAGTATGGAAGATGTCCTGCAATAAATATGTCTGGATTGTTGCATGTTACTTTTTTTCTACTGATCGTTTCTACTTTTGGTTCCACTTGAAAACACACTTGTATTAGGATACAGAGTGAGCTGCTGTTAGGTTTCCACGTTTGTATTTTTCAAAAATCAAAGGCTGTCTTTTTGTAGCGAAAAAGTGCATCTAAGCGATGGAAAGAAAAGTTACAGTGCCTACAACTCTTTATTCCCACATATATCTCACCCCATGTATTTCAGAAAAATGTAAAATGAAAGACCACACAAGCTTTTGACACAAAACATTAAATTCTTAACCCAGAAAAAGAATGTTGTGTTGGTTTTTCCCCTCTTCTTTTGCCTGTGAAGGCCATGTTGTCTAATAAATGGAATACAGTCTATCTTTTTATGAATTAACTAAAAAAGGCTGCAAGGTCATTCTCTTAAAAAGATGCATGCTTGCACCATTTTAGTTTTTATTTCTTCATTTTATTAAACTAGGAGAAGGATGTTTACATTCATTAATAAGGAAGAGTGATAACTCTGTTTGTCAATGTTAAGAAGGAGGCTTCTGAACACTAGCTGCTTGTTCCTGTCATACCGAGAGCATTAATGGGCACCAGCTGGGCTGTAGCTATAGCAGCTTCACCACTTCAGCCTCACACAGCGAGAGCTGCTGTGGCAACGCTGCAGAAGGGCCTCCTGTGCAGATTTAGGAAGTATACACTTCAGTTGTTGTTCCCTGGGCAACAGAATAACTGCAGCCAGCTGGCTTTGCACCACCTGAGCTGATCAAAGAGCAAACCCTGTCAGGCACTGATACTTCAGCTCCTCCAGCTTCACTGTGAATGTCTGCAGGCAGTGATGTAGGAAGCATTGTCATTCGGGTTTCAAGGTTAAACACAGGGGAATGAAGTAGAATGACAGCAGAAAGTAAAATGAAAACATTGTTCCTGTAGACACTACCATCTGACTTGTGTAATCTATTGATTACATAGAATTAATTTTAAAATACTGAATTCAAAACTGAAATGTGTTTTGAAATGATTCAAAAAGAGAACAGGAGACTAGCAATGACTGGCTTGAATACATTCTTTTGGGAGAAAGAAAAACAACCAAGGGTGATTTATCATAGGTGTTTAGTGTTTAGGTGAAGGCCATAAAGAATGATTGAAAACAAAGACTAAAAATGCTTTGTAAAATGATATAATTAGGGAGGACTGAGCAGAGCTGGATCTGGTCTGCTTTGGGTGACTGCTGTAAGCTTCTGACAGGTCAAGATTGCGGTTGTTATATACGTCAGAACATACTGCAGTGGCGTGGTAGGTTTTATTCAGCAAGTGGTGCCAGAAGAATGGAAGGTAGATGATTAAACAGCAGCAAACTGTAATGTTGGCTGATGTGGACCGGTACAGTTGGGATCAAAACACACTTGAGTCTGTTGGATGAGGGGGTGGAAGGGGCAGGTGGTAGTATTTCTTGTACGTCCATTTATTCTTACACTTTTCCCATTATATTATGGCAACACCTGCTTAACACTTGCTTAGGAGGGGGATTAACCTCTTAAAATCCTGTTTTAAACTTTGTTGTCAAACAATAAAGATTGGTATTGGTTTTAATCACTGCTCTTAAAATAAGTTTATCCTTCCCCCCACCAATGTCTCTATTTACTGCCTGTAAAAGATACTAACTTCACTTTTGGAGAAACTGCTCCAGTGGGTGAACTGGTGGCACGCAGAACAAGGGTAAGCAATACTACTTACTGACTTTTGTCAAGTTCTGGGTGTGCCTCAAGCCTGAGGCACCTGAAAGAGGAGGGCAAACGGAGCTGGTGGGTTTCTCCAGGTACTCAGACCTCTTCTGTGCTGAAACTGCAGAGTATTGATTAGCATCTGCACTTTTGATAAGGATTTTTTTTATATATTCCATATATTCCTTTTTGGTTTTCTGTTTTGTATTTGTTTTAGTAATATTTGACTAATGGAAGCATTTCTAAAATAGTTTCAGGTGGGGTTTTTTGTTGGTTTGGTTTGGTTTTGTTTTGCCTTTCTGTTAAAACTCAAACCATCAAGGTTTTAAGTAGAATAGTTTCTCTAAATTCCTTACCAAAAAACATATTTATGGAGGGAGATTTCAGTAAAGGGATTCAATATGAGAAGACAATGAAGTGATTGGGTTGTTTTCAATTGGAAAATCACTTATAGATCCAACATAACAAGTATGGCTTTTTGGTCTCAATAATATAAAAACAAATAGAGGTCTAAGTGAGAACACTTAGTCTCTACAGTGACAAACTAGACTGCATCTTTCTTGTTCATCTATTCTGATTTATTGCATCAGTTGTACAGTTATCAATTGGTTTCTTAGTGTGTTTACTGAGGTTGTGTGTTAATGTCCTTTTTATAGCTGTTATTTATTAAAGAGAATAAACAGTATCTTTCAAGAAGTCCGTATAAACAGATTTTCATGGCAATTGATGTTCAGTTGAATTCTTTGTAGATTTGGAGTCTGTGGTATTTTCTGAAGGAATCTTTATAATAATTCTAAATGACTTAAAAATTTAGTTTCTTCTCTCTGAATCTGGAGATTTGACAGATCTCACTTCTTTCATTATCTGTCTTTAACTGTGAGAAATGCTTAAGCAAAATCAAGGGTTGTGTGAAGTGCATAGGCAAACCCTTCTAGCTTAAAAATCTGCAAATTCATTAAAAACTGTAATTTTCCACAAGGGCAGGAATGACTTTCAGTGTCCTGAGCAAATGTAGTGCATCTGGAATCAGCAGTCTGTGTTCTTATGTCCAAATTTTTCTTTTTGCATCTAGTTCTGAAACGATTGTATACTTGTTAAGGAATGTCTGCTGGCTATTGCGTTCCAGCGGCAACAACACAGTGAATTGATCTGTTGTGTGTGACATAACTTTATAAAGGAGTAATGAGTACTTGTAGTTAATGTTACATATGTGTTTCTTTTCAAACTCTCATTAATAACTTCCTGTTACGTTTACCTTTCAGGCAGATTTTTTTTTTTTTTGCCAGGCTTATTTCTTTCTGTGAGGCTATTACTAGAAGTTGGAGCAATTCTCTAAGGGGAACAGTGTTTGGAGGAAGATAAACGGGATGCTTCACCTGTCTACAACTTTTACTTTTTTTCTGTGTTGGAACAGCTGGTAGTGGAAAGCTGAAAATTGTCTTGGAAATAGCCCTCATTGAGAAGTCCTTTGGAGTGCTGCAGTGAAAATTGGTATCGATTTGACCAAGTTGTGACCCTTTGCAAATTGCACGCTCTGCATGCAGAGACTTTTCTCACTTGCTCAACTTGTAAAGTAGACATCTAAAGAGGGCCTCGTGCTCTGTAGCAGTGGTTATCTCTCTTAGGCTTTGGCTGAACTTGCCAAAGTTTGTTTCTTGCGGTTGGTTACTGCACCCTCATTGCTGCCAGCATCGTGTATAGTTGCTTCCTAACTCAGCCCTGTAAAAATGCGGGATTATTTGCTTATTCCTTGAATTCTGGTTTGCTTATTTGTAAGCCTGGCTCATTTCGATGGAACCAGGTAGATGAAACTGTGTATGGTCACTCTAGCAGATGGTATCCTCTGCCCAGGAGATGGTACTAATGAACCTGGGGAAACAGTGCGTAACACAGGGTTATTGCAGTTGGAACAGTACATCTAGCTCCATCCTTACCTATACCTAACAAAAGGGACACTGAAGGTGCACAACGAATAAGACAAGGAATTTCTCTTGAGTAACAAGAATAAATGTTCAGATGTTCTCTATGAGAGTGTAACTTTCAGGTTCACAAGACGGGTTCAAGAGTGCTTACTTAAACCCACTAACATTTTTATTAATACACTCAGGGATAAGACTACAGCAGAAACTAGCTTAACCTTAAACATTGTTTTCTGCACTGGTGCTGTGACATAAATAAAAATTCTGTTTCCAAAATGAGATAGGGATGGAAAAGTGGTTTTCAAATATGGAAATATCTTTAAGGAAGGTGTAGACGTATGACTTAAATAGACATTATGCTTTCCTTTCTTTTCCAGAATAACTGGCATTATCATTTAAATATTACATTCATATCGGTCTCTTAAGAAATAATACCAGAGGTGGTAGATAAAAAGATTGTCGTTTTGTATGTATATTTGCAGTAGGGTGATGCAAAGATAGTAAAAGAAGGAAAAATCTGGAGTTCCTCTTTGTCTGTAGGTATTCTAGGTAAGCAATGGCACTACAGAGTCGGTAGTTTTTAAATTTTAATGTGATCACTCGGGAAATAAGGCTGTATGGGTATTTCCACAAATACCGTGTACTGCTAGTGATCTTGTCATACAGCCGTAAGAAGCTTGTTGTGGGACTTGGATTTCTGTGCAATGAGGGTTATCTTGTGTCTATGGGTTCTTGCAGGTTTGTTGCTAGTAGTTATTTGATTAAGAGGAATTGTGACCCACAAAAAAACTCTGCTCCATCTGTCATAACAAAGTGACACTTACACTCGGCACTAGCATTTGCCCTCTTTTACCAGGAAGAAAATGGTATCTTTTAAGAAGTTCCTTATATAAAGGGAAATTAAGTCTTGCTTAAGGCCAGTCATATCTAAAATTACTTCTGTGGGAGGCCATGGCAATTCCATTTTGTTTTCACGCATCTGGGAATTAATAAAATGCCAGAACTGCAGATAAGTACATAAAAAGTGCAAGGAGAAATTAATAGTGCTCTGAGTCAAGTCTCTGCTCTACAGATTTCAGCCACGCATTTAATTCCAGAATCCGTCTAAAGTTTAAAATTAGAATCTGAAGATTTGCAATGCACATGCAGTTGTTCATGATGGATGGTCATTCAACAGCTGGAAAGTGGTCTGTCATTTTCCATGAGCATCTTCAAACCCAGCTGAAAGCAGAGGATGCCTGTGCTGTGTTGAGGGGTTTTGTGCGTGTTGGCTTTTAGTATTGTACCTTTCTGATGCATAACAAATTTTATCCTTCACCACCAGTCCTGATGAGGTGAAACAGGTATGGAATGGCACAGAATTCCACATGTGAAATTCTGTGCCTTCAGGCCCCTTTACTGTTACTGGTTGTTTACAAGAATATCTATATTATGAGTGGAAGGAAGAAGCTTGTTTTAAACACGTACAACAGTAATGTGAGAAGAAACTTTTACTAAATACCAAAATGTAGTGAATGTAGATCATGGGAAGGAAGTAATTTTTTTGTATTTATAGTGAAAAGAAGTGACACTACCTCACTGAGCCTTTTTTAATGTTAATTAAAAAGGCAGGTGTATTTCTTTCTATTTCTGTAAAAATGGACAGAAGAAAATAACAATTCCACTATTTGAGAAAGAATGAATGACTACTGTGCTGTTGGGATCCCTAGAAAGTTTGACAATTATCCTACATTTTAGAATTGTGTTTTAAAGATATGTGCTAATATGTAAGACTTAGAGCAATTTTTTAATGGTAAAAATTGAATATTAAAAAAAAAAATGCCTAACATACTACATAATAACAGCCATTAATACAGAAATCTTCTGTGCTCAAATTACATTTCAA
The DNA here is from genome assembly GCA_013400035.1 of Rynchops niger. NCBI lineage: Eukaryota > Metazoa > Chordata > Aves > Charadriiformes > Laridae > Rynchops > Rynchops niger. The sequence goes on from VXBH01001236.1 coordinate 250,736, forward strand.
AAAGATAAGATTCTCTTGTGTTTTGGAAGAGCAAATGGCATCTGATACATGTGATATCATCAGAGCAGCTGAACAGCTTTCCAGAAAGAACACTATATGTTGGGCTCCAAGGGATGGCATAGATAGGTCTGCAAAATGTGGAAATCTGATAAACTTGTTTTAGCTACTCAAGCAAATCTCTTCTGCCTGGAGTATCAATGTGAATTTCAATCTCGCTCCTTAGCAGCATCTCCAGTAATAATTTGAAAACAAATATAACATCTGTGTAGAATTGTTGCACATGTTAAAAATTCACACAGATTCATTTAATTGGTGGCTTTTGCAATTTTCAAAACACCAAAGTATTATAGGAGCATGGGTTGCATCAAGTTTCAGGAAGATTTCAATATATGTATATATTTTCTTCAGCCTCCCTCACTCTTCAAACCAGTGCTTGCTTAGTAGTTTTATATTTCAATTTCAAAGTTTTCCTGTTTTAAGAAGTTAAAATGACATTTCAAGGCTGTCTTAAGACTCGTGGTGTTGTGCTGAGAGGAAGGATGGCTTGAGAAACGTGTAGTTTCTTTTCCATTATTTGATTTTGTGTTTCTCTGCATAGATCTTGATCTTGATGGAAAAACTAAAGCTTTATATGCGTGGTACAGACCTTTCAGTAATTACAGAAACTTCTTTGTGGTAGTCTTTAATATTTTGTCACATATTGAGTATTGGGGTGAAACTTTCAGTTTAGGTTATTGATTATTTATATGGTGTACAGTGCATGCTGTGCGTTGATTTGCCCTTTGCTAAAGAAAGGTAGCCATCTGTTGCTGCTTCCTCCTCTTCATTCAGTGGCACATGGTTTCAGAGTAAAGGATTTGCCTCCAATGATTTGGAAATAGCTGTTTAGTTAGCATGCACTACAATTAGTAAAAGCTGAGTTAAGTGTTAATAAATAAGGGATTATCCATCATTTTTAGATTTAGGGTCTCCTGATACTGTATTCAACTTGTATATGCCAGATTACTATAGAACAGTTATGTGCATCATGCACACATTTTATATTTAGTACAATCAATCTAATACCCAGGGCTTGTGTGTTCTGAATCCTGTGCTTGAATTTGAAGTCCTCCTCCTCCCCCCGTTTCCTTCTCAAACAAATGGTCTTTTTCTCTTACGGGTCTGATCTAACTACCTGTGGTTTTTATTTCATATGGCTACTTTTAAAACATGTCTGCATTCTTGCATTTTGGGCTTATTTACTACGTATCGCTACTTAGTGATTGATTTTTTGTGCAATTCTCTGTTGTTTGAGTGCCTGTTTTGCATATAGAATGTCTACATTGGTGACCTTTTTAATAGAGACTTTTTTCACGCATGTTAATGGCATTTTCGCCTAAGAAGGCCTTTTTCAGATTTACCATCCTTCCTCTATGAAAACACTCTCATTAGAATTGTTCCTGTTTTCCTTTCCACTGATGTAAGTTGGTCACGTCTGCTTGTGGCTCTAATCAGGCGCTCTGCCCTAAAATCAATTAAAATGTACTTGGAGAGAGAACTGTGAGAAAGAGGCATGCAAAATGACCTCAGAACAGAAAACATGTCATTCGTTGCTGCTTATCCTCTGAACTTCTCATTTAACACATCTTCCAGCAGGTAGTCACTCCCCCTGCCTTTGCCTGACACTGCTGTGGCTGGTTTCTTTGTTCCTGCTGTAGTGGATCATCCTGACATATTTGTCTTCTGTGAACCCTGGACCAGTGGCTACAACAACGCGAACATGTGCAATGCTGCTCTGGTCTCCTCCCATTCTGCATTGCTAAAAATTGCTATATTGGGTGATGGGCAATGCCATATGTGCATAGAACATATGGTATTTTCTCCGTAATCTGTCATTGGCTTGTTCATCATACGTTGTAATATTTTCCTATACGCGTTTAAGTTCAGTTTGTGTTTTGGAAGCTGCCTTTATCTGCTAGAGTTAGAGGAGCGTACTTATGTGGGATGCTTGGTTTTGTAATAAACAGCTATTGGTAGTAAAGGATCCGATGTAATGCTACAGATTCAACTGAAGATAGATCTTAAAAGGAAAATGTTAAAATGCTATCTAAATCCTCATTGTTAAGGAGTTGAGCAATGTAACTTGTGAGTCATCTGCATTAACATCAATATGAGGAATGAAGCTTGGAAAACTTGCCTCCCAAAGACTTATGTTTTCATGAGCACTGAATTTTTGCCTTTAAACAGGGAGAAGCACATCAAATGTGTGCTAATTATGAGTTTTGCAGCAACTTGACCGCTAACTTGGGGTCTGTGTCTGTATCCGCATTCTGCATTCTTTGAATTCATCTTGGTATAATATTTTTAAATATTTTAAACAGCAGATGTGCATTGCCTATAGATTTGTGTAAATGTTGATGCACTGTCTACAAAATATGTCTCCCATACAATGATCTGTTGACATTATTCTCTGTTGCTTAGCTTCAGACAGTAAAGTCATGACATGTGCTGCAGTTTGGAGGATGCCGAAGGAATTGGAATCAGGCAGTCATGAATCCCCTGATGATTCATCAAGCAACACTCAAACCCTGGAGCTACTCTGTCACCTTGACAACACAGCCCATGGCAATATGGCCTGGTAGGATTCTGCATATTTAATACTCCTAGAAAAAGCCTAAAGGATAGACCTGTGCAGTTAGTTTTGTGCAAATTTATATTGTAGAAGCTATATTCTACACTTTAAAACTATTCCATCTTTTTTTTTTTTAAAAAAAGGTACAAATTGGATTTTTAGTCCCAGATGTTTCATAGATTAAAAACATTTATTACAGTCCTGCAAACACATATGGAGTAACAGCCTGTGTACTGTTTTAATGTGTTTCTCCCCACCTGCCCCCATCTAAAACCTTTGTTGCACAAAGGTATAATACTTAGCATTTCAATCTTTTTATGGAATATAAATTTGATGTTGCACTTTGGTCTTTGTTTTTCAGTCTTCACTCGACTGATTTGCCATAAGTGCAAGTAATTTATTGTTTGTTAAGGATAAGAATTCATTATATTATATGGTGCTTGTTTAACGACTCTTTTCTGTTGCCTAAGAAAATACAAGGAGAGCTGCAGTACTGCAGATGGTATTACAGAGGTTTGTTTCCTTTTCCTTTCAGTTATTTAAAAGAAAGTTAAATTTGTCCGTTGTGTATTTGAAAGTTCTTTGCTTTATGGATATGTATTATGATGTGTTCCCAGTGCTTCCTGAACAGATGCAGGGCAAAAAAATGTTAATACACTCAGTCCATGTTTAACAACTACAATGTTATGTTGTTTGACAAAATTTTGGGACCACCTGACCATTTTCTACTGGCAGGAAAAGTTGAAACTGTAAGAATATGCTGTAGTCCTAGGAATGTCTTGTCTGGCAGAAAGAATATGGGGTAGGAGTTGATCATGCAAGTTTTACAGTCCTTTTCACAACTATCAAAGAATTTCAAGAAAAAAAAAAATGGAATAACATAGCAGATATTTGTAAATGAAATGTGACAACTCTGAACTGAAACCGAACAAGGGTAACGCAACATCAGTGTTGGATATTGCTCTAAGTGTCTTACATGAGAGTGGAAAGGGCGTCTTTGGTTTCTGTATTCAGGCACCTGCTGTGTAAAGGTATCCATCATAATCTCATTATTCTTAAATATATTCTACTAGGAGTAATTTCAAATTATATCAAAAGGCAATAATACTTAGAATCAGTCTCAGTTCCTTTTAAAAATCTGGCTGCATAAAAAATCCTATTCATTAACTAACTAGTAAAAAAAATCGTAGAATTTAGAAGTGATAGTTAATTCAGTTGACTTTTAATTATGTCGTACGTTATATTGTAAGTTCTAAGCATCTATTTCTAGCCACTGATTTCTAGTTTGAGCCTTGTAGATTAAATTTCAACTTAAAAAAAAAAGATAACTAGAAGATAATATTTATTAGGTCATTCTTGGACAAGACTGGACTTTGAAAAAACTTACTATATGACAAATGTTTTTACTGGGAATGTAACTTACAGCTGATTAGCAGTACTGTCGCTCTCCCCTTTGTGTTTTGTTCCTTTCTAAAATGGTAAAAATTTTAACTGTATCTTATGTTCTGCTTCTCTCCCCTCTCCCTTCTTAATTCCGTGTGATATCCTGAATTCTTTACAGGATTTTGCTCTCTCGAATCTTTGATTATCCTTTATTGTAAATAAATCCATGTATTATATCTAAATCCAAATGTTCAACCATTTGTTATCTCTTTCTCACACTTTCTCTCTCATTTTCCCCTTTTTTTTCATCCTCTAAAATGTGTTTCGAACCAGCAGAGGAATTTATTAACACTCATGTCTCTCTTTCCTTCCCTTGCATGTTTTTTAGTAATGTGGAGTGGGTAGTATTGTGCAAGTTTAAAACTTTAAGCTATGCAATGTAGTTGCATATACTAGGGAATAATTGTGATTCATTAATTGGATAGTGAAATAATAAAACATTGTGTTACGTGCCCAGTTTATGCTGTTAATTTTTGATCAGAGTTTGTTTGTCTCTAGTCTCATAAAGCCGTAGGAGACTTAATGAAAGTAAAATCTAACATTGAACCAAATAATAAGAGACAAATGTGCTGTATTTTATGTATGTGAACTTGCTGTATGTGTTCAGTTAACTTATGACCACTTCTGATAATTTCAATAGATTTCATATACTTAAAATGAAAATTAGTTTTGTTGAAGTCTGCAGTTGTTTGTGTTTACCTTGGATTCGTAAATCATGATATAGAATATAGTACAGAAATAGTGTTAGCCTAGAAGTAAAAAATAATGTGTTTGTAGAGTACTATTTCACTTCTCCTTCCCAACTTGAAAGTAGCTTTTTGCTGTTGTTCTTACCATGCTGTCATATTCCCTAGTTTTACTACCAAATTTGTTGTGATTTCTCCCCACTGAAAGAAAACTGAGCTATTTTTAAAAGTTGTGTTTTTCTTTTTCCTTTTTATAATGCTACTTTAGCTATTCTTAGCACTAAAAAAAAATAGGGTTACAGTCTGCCTCAACTGATTTTGCAGGTTAAATAGATACCAGCTGGTTTTATTTTCAGTTTTTATTGACTTGCTTAAAAAGTTTTGGGAAATATTAAAAAAAATATGTTGCAGAACTGTGGAAAAAATTAGTTATGCAGGAGAATTTTAAATGTTCATGAGGACCTAGCTTTGAACAGGTGTCCCTGTTTTCTCGGTCTCGGACTCTAGTTTGCTCTCTAAAACGCTGTTAAGCATTTACTATTTAGAATATTTGTTCCTCAGAGTAGAATTCTTTCCTAGCACAATATTCTGGGATGATCATAGATGAAGTAATATTGCTGACACTTGCTTATGTGGTAGTTAAAAATTCAGAGCTTTGAAATGTCTTTTGGTTGTAAAAAAAATTCATCCTTGGAATTAAGTGTATCTATTTGGTAAAATGTATGTGAGAACTGAAGGGGTGCCCTGCAACCTCAGACAGTCCATCCAGCCCAGGGTTCAGTCTCAGGAGCGGTGATGGAGAGGTTTTTTAGTGAGACCACGCTAGCAAGAATCCCAGCCACTTCTTGCAGTCTGTTCACATCAAATTCCCCTAGTATCTAGAGTCACTGGATTTAGGGCTGTTAGAAGGTACATCTGTGCCAGGTCCCTGCAAACCTTTATCGTTCTTGGGTTTGCTGTATTTTTAAACAGGAGTGGTGATTTTCCTTCAGCTGTCAATGCAGATCCTAGGCAACCATAATTTTCTTCTTAGGCACGTGTCAAATAATTGGAGAAGTGTATTTGGACCAATATTCTGTTTTGTCATTGGTTTTTTTTCTCCCTGTCCAACCATGTGGATGTCCTGTTTGTTACAAACAGCAATACTTTAGCAAGGATATGCTATATCTATGTTTCCATCTTTTGAAAAATCCCATATGAAAATACTCAAATCGTGTGTGTGCCCCGAAAGCAGGTACATGTTTCCTCTAAAATGAGTCTGCTGAGATTGCTTTTGCCCACTCTAGCTCTTTCACAAATAAGATTGTTTCATCCCTTAATCTTTACATTAGTACATGGCAAAAACTATTGACATAGTATGGCCTCCAGAGGCTGGGCAGGACTTTTACCTGGCAGCTCCCTGTGTGCTTTCCTGACAAATATTCATACTACGCAAAAGTTTTTTTTCCTAGGTTGACCATCTTACAGATCTTTGGTGGATCTTTCTTTCATGGCATGTCACATATCCATAATATTCACTTCGGGGCTTTTTAAGCCCTGTTCAAGCAACAGAATGGAAATGGTGTCCACAGCAGCAGCTGCTCCATGAGCAGTATGTTGTAGAATGATAGAGGTTATGTGACTTCTGTCCATCTGCTTTGGAAATGAATCCTAGTGTTACACACTGTTTTCCCGCCCCCCCAGTCCAATTTAATTGAAGAAACTCATATACGTGCTGGGAGGTTCTGTTCTTCTACATGTGCTGTTCATTGTATATAGCAGTTAGCTGTGGGTGACAGTAATTTGTCATCAGTGTCTGATTATGTGAAATGTGTTACTTCTTACTTAAAAGCTTTCCTCCTGTTAAGTAAGAAGGTGAAAACAACTTTTAATACTCATGTAGACCTTTAAAATGTACATACTTTTTCAGATAGTTCTTATTTGACTCTTCTGCCACATTTCTTGGCTAAAGCATGTTGTCAATTGATTCTTTTTCATATTAATAAATAGGTTTCAGCTCCTCAGTGAGTTGTTCCTAAGACTGTTAAAAGATTTGTCTGTGTAATAGTATCTGCAAGTCCTCCAACCAGATACAAGCTTTATGCTTAGTAAAGTGCTTTTTCTGGCATGGGATATAGATTTCAACAGGTACCATAAACTACGCTGCCAAAACACTGCATTCCTACAGTAATTTAACTGCACATACTCTAGACCTTTTGTTACTGTAGATAAGTCACCGAAAAAACCCTACAGCTATAACGCATTCTACTGTCTCAGCACACGTACTTATATGGACTTCTTCTAAAATACTTGCAAAAAGGAAAAAGAACTTCTGAAATGTTTTAAAATAGCCATTGAATCCTCAGATATTTCAGCCATCAGTAGCAGTAGGATAATTAAAATACTACTGCAAAATATTAATCGTGGTAATATGACAGAACCTTAAAACTTTTGGAAGAGCTGTCCTACATGTAGACACATATTTAGCACTTGAGCAATATGGGAAGGAATGGATGAAACATACTGAAGTTAAAAGGGTTTTGCATATTTGCCTTAGAGTATTATTTGTGAGTGTTTCTGCCATAATATTTAGGCATTCTTGTTGTAAATAGTCCAATATTAATTACTTTGAGGAAATACTAACTTTCTTAATCTATTGTATTCTTTAGACTGTATTTTATATTTTATAGGAGGTCAGAAACAATATATAACCTTTTTTATTAACACCCCACCCCACTCCCCACCCCAGAAAAAAAAGCTCTTCTGTCTCCTCCAGAAGAAAACAAGGAGGATAAAACAGCCCCCCAGGTTTCATTTAAAAAACCAAAACAAAACCCCAAACCAAAACCCAAACAAGCAGAAAACAAAACAAACAAACCCAACTAAAAACAAAACCAGTAAAAAAAAAAAAAACAAACCACCAAAACCACCACCAACAAAATAACCCAACAAAAACCACCCAGAAACAACCAAACAAAAATACTGGAAGATCTGTTGGTAAGCTACCTTTTATATAGCAGAGGTGTTAGGAAAATACCCTGTGACAGTGCTTTTTTTTTNCCCAGAAAAAAAAGCTCTTCTGTCTCCTCCAGAAGAGAACAAGGAGGATAGAACAGCCCCCCAGGTTTCATTTAAAAAACCAAAACAAAACCCCAAANAGTCTTTAACTGTACTACTCTGGTCAAACCAAACCAGCCCTGTAACTTCCACCCTAATAGAAATCACTGGAACAGGGGAAGCCAGGGGTTATAGTCTCTTCTGTGTGCCCTGATATTTTTGTGTCTCTATTTAACAGCACTTAAAAGACTAGGAAATGCATTGTCTGTATGTGATAATTCTTTTGTTACTCAGGTTGGACAGACAACATAGCTGCAACAGAACTGAGAAAAGTATTGAGGCTTTTTAAGAAGTACAGGCTGGGGTAATGATGAGGAAAGTTCTCCTCTCTGTGAGAGAACTGCTGGAGTTCATGGAGCTCTGCCTGGGGATGGATGAGGAGCCAAATGAGAGCTTCTGAGTTAGGATTAAAGAGCAGACTGCAACAGGTGACACGGTAATGGGTGCCTGCTGTAGGCTACCTCATCAGGAACAGCAATGAGATGAGGCCTTCTGCAGACAGCTCTAAGTAGCCTTATATTTACAGGGCCTGGTCCTCGTGGGTGACTTCAACCACCCTGGAATCTGGTGGTAGGACAACACAGTAGGGCACAAGCAGTCCAGGGAGTTCCTGGAGAGCATTGATAACTTTCTGACTTGAGTGACAGAGGAGCCAGTGAGGACAGATGCTCTACTGGACCTCAAAGAAGGAAGATCTGGTTGTACATGGGAAAGTCAAAGGCAGCCTTGACTACAATGACCATGAGATGGTGGAGTTCAGGGTCCTGAGAGGAGGGAGCAGGGCAAAAACCAAGCTCACAACCCTTGACTTCAGGAGAGCAGATTTTGGCCTTTTCAGGGATCTACTTGAATAAGTGCCATGTGATAGGGCCCTAGAGGGAAGAGGGTTCCAAGAAAGCTGTTTAATATTCAAGGACCACCTCCTCCAAGGTCAAGAACAGTCTATACCAACAAGCATAAAGTTGAGCAAAAACCCAGGATATCTAGTAATATGTTGGATATGCTAGTAAGAGGCAGATGCTAGAGGAGAAGGCAGCATCCTAAAAGAATCTAGTATACCTTTTATATCTTTGAAAGCATAACTTTTCTGGAAAGATGAATTAATATTCCTCATCTGTCTGGAATAAATACATGTGACAACAAACAGGCAAAATTAGCCTTATAATATCGTTAATCAACTGTAAGGACTTGTCTGCAATACCAAATGAACATGGAGAAAACCCCATGACCTTGATAAGGCTATGCTACAAAACTACTTTGTAGCATGGATTCCAGTTAGTGCTACCCATGGGTCTCTTACTCCGAGGAGTTTTCATGGGGACTATTTCTCCAAACACAGGAGAAAGAATCAGCTACACCTACAAGTCGATGGGAAAGAATTTAGG
>VXBH01001236.1:265323-367630 GCA_013400035.1 Rynchops niger
TTTTTTTTTTTTTTTTTGTAGTTCTTTTTCTGCATAGTCTGGCTTCTCTATAACAGCAAACAGGGTCAGTCATCTGCCCGTATACCTAATGCTTGTTTCACTAAAAGTGCAGAGTAAAAAGCAATTAAACTCTTCATGGAAGAAGCAAGAGGATTTTGAGTGGAAGGGATCAGCTGAGAATAACTGAGGTTGTGTTTCACTTATGGTGTGAAAAAATGACAGTGTCACTTCTTCCTCTTACCTGCAACTTCCTATTTTCTTTTCCTTGTGCTTTATACCATAAGATTAGATGAGTTCATTGACTTAGATCTGAGGCCAGCTGGGTCATACCCACTGTCTTAGGAAGGTGGGAATAATGTAAAATTGGGGATAAAATAAGACTGTGCGTTGTATGCAGCATGAGTTAGGAAAGTAGCTAGTGGCTGCCTAATGTCGGGCTCAGTTGCCCAACATCATCTTTCTTCTTTCATCACCTTCTTCTCCAGTACAAATGCTGAATTGATTCATGCAAAAAACTAAACAGACTAGAAAACTTATGTTTAATGATGGGCTCTTGATAAACCTTAAGAGGTACTTCTTCATATATGCACTGGGGATGAGAAAAGCATATCAAATGCCTTAGAATATTTTTTTTTTTCTAGAGATGGAAATAAATTTCTCAATGTAGCTATTGATACTAAAGCTGTGATCACTGCCTTCAGCTATATTGTGTCACTACAAGATGATTGTGAGCTTCCACAACTTTCTTTTAGAAGAAGCGTTGCATATGGAAGCCTATTCTCATCAAATGACAAGTATTATTCTTTTAACCTTACTGTTGTAGCGCCTATACTTAGCTGTGCTGCCCATACTGACTGGCTTGAATATACTGCATAACTAGAGATGAGGACTGCTTTCTTGCATTCCTTCATATATAGCACGAAACTGGTGAATCACAGGGAAAAATTATATGTTGATTGAGTCATGATGACAACTCTTGATCTGGAAGAGGTTTGCACCAAAGCTCTGAGGCTTATGATTTTTGGTGCGCCTTCAGAAAGGTTGCACAACATTACATATGAAGAACTGAAGTTTAAAGCTAAAGCACTCAAAAGTTGAGTGTACGTCAAGGTCTTTTTTTCTGTGTTTGTGTGCAGAATGATTGGGATACCATAAGCCGGCAATTAACATCTTTCTAAGACTCAATTTTGGAGTGTTAGAAAGCAGGCATTCTTTATTGCAGCGCTGGGCACACAGGGAATCACTTTGCCTAGTGTGCGCGCTCAGTTACTCAACTACAAAGGTTATAAGCAATCAGAATATACATATTAATTACATTTCCCAGAAATGATTAACATATTCATATTATCACCTAGAACTCATTAATATATGTAAATGTCCTTGACGCATGCGCATCCATGTCCTTTGGTGGCCTTCCAGGGTCCTCTGGTGGTCATCGATAGTCTTCCTCACCGTGTCGGCTGATTGAACTCGATCCTCGTGCATACTCAGTTCATCTTTTGGCCTAGCTTGCAACTCTTGTTTTCACAAAACTGGCTTATTCGAGCATCTCTCCCTGCCTAGTCTACTCAAGGATACAATGTCTCAAGGCTTCCTTTTATCAAACTAAACCTAGCTAAGTATTTCAAATTTAGCTACATTATTTCCACAAAGGAGGGAACCATATGTTCTTTTTAAGCGGGTATCCCTAAGGCCTGAGGGGCCTTCCACCCCAGCGTTTTGTGCTGTTCAAGGCCACTCTATCAACTACTACAATAACATAATCACTGTTTTGCATGATTGCTGTATGATTCAATATGCAAAATGGATGACAAATAGAGTAAGGATTTCAAGAAGCTCTCATTTTACAGTTAGGCTAGTATCTAGGGAAACTGAATGGCATTCCTTTTCTGACCAATTTGGATGGGGTGTCAAAGGGCACTCCAAAGAAAAAGAAAAGGATGTGTACATTAGCACTGACTAAAATATTTCATAAGCAAGCCTAAGTTTGCTGTCACATAGTTTTTAAGTAACTAATGCTGCAATAATGTTCATTTAGTATGTGCAAAAAAATTGCTAGGTTGCTAGTTAATGGCAGATTTTGCACTTAAAATATGTGATGTATTTCAGCTGAAGGAAACCATAAGGAGTATGATTTAAAGTGTTTTTGAATAGATTAGATCCACAGAGTTAAAATGGCTTTCTAGTGCAAATTCTGATTGGTTTTAATGTTAGGTTGTTTGTTTTCGTTTTCTGTTTTACAGTGTTATGTGGGAGCCAATGGGAGACGGTAAAAAGATTATTTCACTGGCTGATAATAACATATTATTGTGGGATTTACAGGAAAGTTCAGCCAAAGCTGTGGTAAGAATTTTTGTTTTTAACAAACCATGATACACTTGAACATAGTACAAACAACATTCACTAGCCTAGAACTTGCTAATCTTTTAACTATACCTTCAGAAATATCTTGTTGCCTTTAATGTGGGTGGGGTAAATAAGTACTCTATCAGTTGTCTTGAATATGATTGTTTAAGAGTAGTATTTTGTATCTGTTGCTAGGGGTTAAATATTTTCCTTTTTCTAGAGTTCCCCTTACTTTCCTACTGATTTTTATAGTGAATAATCTAAAATAAAGTAATGCTATTTTGATAAGATTTGGGATCAGTAAAGCCTAAAGGTTATTGAATTCAGATAATAGTATATTAAATTATGTTGGTTAATAGCATGCAGCTTTTGTTCCTATTATGTATAAGCATAATGTAAATTTCTCTATTTACTATGATCTGCTTTGACTTCTCAGTATTAACTTAATTTATTATTATACTGTCTATTCAGATTATTTCACTTGTTAAAACCTTATTCAGGAACATATATAAACAGGAACATACATGAAAAGTTGTCATTGACATAGATTTCTCTCCAATTTTGCCACCACTTATAGATAAACAAAAAAAAAATTGCTTATTTATGTATAATGACATAGATTGTATATAGAAAACTTTGACTGTTTCTGGATAGAGTAATTTAGGTCAGTGTCTACCCTTGAAAATGGAAACTGATTATGTCAAGGATATTATTGTTCAGACAATCCGTTGTCACTTCTTGAATAAACTCCCCAGTTTGACTTGTTCTGGATTAATTTCTTTTCTTGGATGTTGCAGAATCAGACTTTTCAACTGACATTTGCTTGAAGAGTCAAGACATTGTGTCCATAAACTCTTCCCTGTTGTATGATATGAGTGTGTGCAAATAAGTGAAGTCTTAAGTTATTATTTTGCTAGGTTTTGCATAGTATCACTGTAATGTAATATAGGTTAATCTTTTATGGTCATAATTAAGCCCTTTGGGTTCCTTCACTAGATGAGGAAACTTTAGGGTTTTTTCCAGCCTGGAACTTCAGTCAGTGTTATATTACCTTCCAAGGCTTCTTCAAAGTAGTGTTTGTTTTTATCAAACTGATGTTGAGAGTTTCTGAAGGCTGGCCTCCAGGAGCTTGTCTGTAGCATTGTATCCACTGGATTTGCATTACTCCTGTATTAGTCGGTATTTCTTTTCTGATGCCTGAATAACACACAGACTATTTTGGAATGCTTTTTTTAAACCTGGTGAAAAACTGTTTTTGGAGGTGATGCTGCTTCCATGCTATAACTCCGCGTCTCTTTGAAGTGCTGGGATTGCTTAGACTACTTAGCATCTTCCCTTTCTCCTCCTTTCTCTCCTTGGGCAGCTCTGTCCTCTCTTGCTAAAGTTCTTTTGAATGTTAATTAGTTTTTTCACTGTCCCAACCACTTTCTCGTAACTGTCTCAAATTTATTTACTAAAATTTTGCATGTTGTGTCTTCCTTTTACTATTCCTTTCCTCAAAACAAACCTCCTTGCTCCGACACACAAATATTCATGAGTGTAACTATGACTTCCATTTTCTTTCCTTCCATCACTAGAATTGCAATCTGCATAATTTTGGAGAGGACGAAACTCTTCACCAACCTACGTAATTTCAGCATGATTTTGGAAATCAGTATTTCTGTCCTCAAAGCAATTTTGAGTTTGCTGATCCCTTTAGTATTTCAATTAGCGTTCCTCACCTGGAATATCTGTTATTCTGTTACTTTTAAAATATGCTTGTACTGTATCAAATATTGATTGCAAAATAAAGACTCCAGAAGGCAAAGTGATACAGGAACTAAGAGGATTTAATCTGTGACATTTGTTATATGCTTATATTTGATACATGGAAACAAGAAAAACAAAAGTGAAATTCAGCATTAAAAAACCTGCTTCATCTAATGAAGACAAGATTATGAAAGTAGATATATCAGTGCTTGACTGACATCTTCAAATTGGAGCATTTTGAAAGGTCTGTTAAAAACCTTCATTTGCAGAAGTTAGGAATGTCATTTAGAGTTTATAGTGAGGCTCTCAGGAGACCTGGTATAGAATTTGACTTATTTTTCTATATTTCTGTCTCAAATAGTCTAGTATATCATGTGAGTGCACTGTAAATTAGTATTACTTATGATTAAAATTTTTTCTGGAAATAACTGTTTACCATTATCAGTCTTCTGCTTTAGCAATTTTGAGTTACCCTTAGAAGATATTTGCTTCATCACTGAGTCAGTGACCACTTTTAAAGTGTAGTTTAATAGTGAAGGTCCATGGAAACTTGACTCTCAGAAAACATATCTCCAGGCATCTAAATCTTAAGCCAGGTGAATCTCTTTCGAAGATGACTGGTATTTTTGCATTTCTGTTGAATTTTTGCCTGCAACAAATTTCTCTCAAACGTGTCTGTGGGTTCCTGAGTTAACCAGAGTTCAGCTGAACAAGACTCTGAGGAAAGCATGAGCATCTCTTTAAAAATGCCTGCCTTAGACTTTCTAGTAAGTAAAATGATGACAATCCGAAGTCCAGTATAACAGGCTTTTTCAGGCCTAGAATAAACCTCAGTGTATTTCTGAAACCTTTCTGAAACTTACTATATAGTTCTGTGTGTTTGTTTCGGTTTTTTTTCCCCTTTCAATGTTTTTCGCTCTTTTCTTCGTTACAGTATTTAATATAGGAATATATGACTATATTTGCATTAAGACAAGCTTCTCCTCTCCTTTTGATCACTCCCTTTATTATTGTTTTGAGGACATTACCTTCTGGGGTGAAACTAATCTTATGCTCACTGCATCATTACCTTTTGCAATTAAATTAGCTATTCTTTGTCATTTATAATCATTAGCTGAACCCAAGAGAAGCCCAACCAATCCACAAGGTCTGGGTAGATTCTGCTGAAAAGATGACAGTTAATATTTCTGTATACAGACTTTAAGTTGGATGTCACCAAATCACTAGAACTCTTCCTTAGGTCTATGCAGTACGGTTTGGAACGGCAGATGAGTGCATTGGAGATGTTAAAATATAGATATTTTTCTATTTGCCTGATGTTTTTACAAAGGGGAGGAGTAGAGGTGTGGTTTTGCTCATTTTATTCAAATGATTAATTTGATTCCTTTTAGATTTCTTGTCCATTCTGGATTCTTTAGTAGTGTTTAACCTATAGGTGATCTTAATTCAGAACAACAGAAAATACCTGGCAGTGGCATTCCAGGCAAGACAGAAGATTTTGTGGGGAAGATTTCATACTCTCTCTGGAGGAAACAGACGTATCCAAATATAGGAGGATTTTAGGAATAAGCATGAAATGCTTTCTTGGTAAGATGCCTGCTGTTTCTCAAGGCAGGAAACACATTGTGGGCTTCAGTTGGAGAACTTTGTGGTGTCCCATAATTACTGCAACTAGAATAGACACAGATAAATTAAAGGAGGGCAAAAACTATCTCAAGAAAAAGGAAAGAGAAATTACTGGATCAGAAAGGATAGAAAACCAGTTCTCAAAGAGTTGGTGCTGAGATTGATTTTGTTTAGTGGACTCCTTAATGATAGCATAGGAGTGAAATGATGAAAATTGTTGATGACAAACTTGGAGCGCATCATCAGTATATATGAGTAACAATGTATTTCAGAGGATGAACTTGATGTTTAGTTTAATTCTTGTAGTATAAAGCAGAAACCCTGTTTAAGGAATAAAAATATTTTCTTGCTGTGCCATAGAAACTCAGCATTTAAAAACATGTGGATTCTGTTACTTGCCTATTCTGAGAATGAGCTTCCAGTATGATGAGGCTATTTGAAAAGGCAAATAAATGATTTAATATGGTTCAGGAGACAAGAACATTTATGAAAGGACTACATGGCATGTTTCCTTGCAGTGGGAGCAATTTAACTCAATGAATTTAAAGTCCTCATCGATACTTCTATTTCTGTCGATAACAAGCCAGAACAACACTCATCCCTTCTTAACGTGGATCTCAAAATAGTCTTTCAATGGCTTTGTTACTGTCGTTATTGCAAGGACATCTCCTTGAGGCTATCTTGAGATCTCCACACAATCTTCAGCATGAACAGAATTGTGACCCGTTTCCAGTTGATGAGAATATGGTTAAAAAGTAAAAAAACAAAAAACCGCCCCCCCCCCAAAAANCCACCAAAACAAAACAAACAAAAAAAAAAACCCACAACCCAAAGCAAACAAGCAAAAAACCAAAAACCAAAACTGTTCTTGAAAGACGTTTTCTAATGGTTTGTGTCAAAGTCTGTTTGAGGGAAACAACTGACCTTCCAAATGCATGACATAGTTGTTAGTTTTTAGCCATTCTACACACACAAACAAACAAACAAAACAAAAAAAAAACCACCCAAACCCCCAAGTCGTGCATATAAAAACTTGTTTATTAGATGAAGATAGTTTAGTGAGGGAACGGAACTACATGTTTTCAGTTACCATTTAATGCAGAAATTTACAGAGCTTAGGAACTGGTATTCTAGCATTGTTTTTCATATGTTGTGAGAGGAGAAAAGTACAGCCCCCTTCAATCCCCCTTAGAATAAGAGTTGAAAAATTCTGCCATTCGTCTGCTTTGTGCTGTATCTGAGTCCATCCAGCCCCAGTATTCTGCTTGAAACAGTGGCCATATCAGACTTATCAAGAAAAAGTTCAGTGGAGCAAATATATTGGGTATTTTGCCCTTAACACTCAGTCTTCTACTCTTTTCAGTCCAAGGATTTCTCTGAGCCTGGTTGGGTTTCTTTTCTTAGCGTAACCCTCAATAGATGTTTCTGCTAAATACTTATAACCAAGAGCAGAATAGGGAAGTAAGCTTTATGTATTCAAGTGTCTTTTGTCAAGGTGTCCATTAGGCGCCTTTTTTTTTTGTTTACTGTTGAATCTGACTTCTACACGTTTTGTTCAATGGCCCATAGCTCTTTTTATGGAAGAGAGCATGAACAATTGGTTCACTGTCTCCATGCTGCTTGTATTTTTTCTAGCTAATTTCTGTACCCTCTAGAGGTTAATATATGTTGGGGTTTGTTTTTTTAAGGATACTGCCCACCCTTTTCTCTTTCCAAATTAGTCCTTATGAGATCAGAATTTGAAGCAGAGAAAGAGACATCTTAGTCCTTAGTGATGTATTGTTAAAAATAAGTTGGAGTAATTGATGTTTCACTTGACTACACAGAAATCAGTCCTTCAAAAGTAGGATAGACTTTTTCATATTCAGGTACTTTACTTTTGTAGAACCCCTTCCTTCATTGAGGATAACATCCACAGTTCTATTCCGATCATATTACGTTGCTTAATTTTTTTCAGAACCTTTTATCTCACATCATTGCTCTCATGCAATTGTAGTATAATATCATACTGCCCTTTTATTATTGGTCTTGTGAGCAGCTTTAGGCACGGATCCACTTAAGAACAGTGTTAAATCCATCCATATTCTGATAACCATTTCACATTGTTCATGATTTCATTCACCATGAGGGTGGTGAGACACTGGAAGAGGTTGCCCAGAGAGGTGGCGGAAGCCCCATCCCTGGAAGTTTTTAAGGCCAGGCTGGATGGGGCTTTGAGCAACCTGATCTAGTGGGAGATGTCCCTGCCAATGGCAGGGGGGTTGGAACTAGATGATCTTTAAGTTCCCCTCCAACCCTAACAATTTTATGATTCTAATTCTATGATTTTGTCCAGACCTTTTTCTAAAGTCAATGTGTGATCCATGCACGATGCAAGAACAATAGCTAATTCTGTTATCTAAAAGTAGACATTGGATCTTAGTCGCTTCCTTTTTTTTTTTTTTTTTTTCCTTACTGTAAGTCACATTTTGTGTTTATAAAATACGACCGTGAATTGTTTTCCTTCAATATCCAGTGAGGCACTTAGAGCTACATGTTTACATCTTCTGGGCAGCACAAACCCAAATCCTGATGTGAGATTAATGTCTAAAATACACCTTTGTCATGTTTTCCTTTCCTTGTGTAGTCAACTTTTCTGCCTTTAAAGAAGTGGAGGGAAGATTTCAAGAAAGCTTGCTTACCTGTCTGTATATTTAGGTATGAATTAAAACTAAAGCTAAGGTTTTTTTTGAACCTGCATTTGTGATTCTGAACTACCAGCTTTGTTTCCTTTAAGTTCATTTCATGGATTTCCAGGAGGGAGACTTGCAGACTTCCTTCTGTTACATAAGGATTCCTTTTTATGTATGAAAATTTCCCTTCCTTACCTCTTAGCTTTCCTTTAAACCTGTGCAGTTCCTTTCAGGCTCATAGAAGACATGCAAAAGAACATTGAACAAAACCTTATTCAGTAACTTCTGGGATTTCATTTTATTAACAGAAGTCTACCATGAGTTGATTGGGAACTTGGCTGTATATATAGTTGGACATCCATACGAGGAAGGATGTCATTTAATTCCTGAAAGTACATAAGAGTTGCTTGGGAAGGCAAGGATGACTTGGCCAATCTAACATGTATGTGATTTTTTTTTTTTTTAATGTGTGTTGTTAAGAAATAGCGCAGGATGTGTGTGCTGTCCTCACCCCTGAACTTTTGACTAAAAAGAAAAAAAAAAAATCTTTTTATAATAGTTTACATGATAAAAGTTGAAATGAAGACTTAAAAAATAAAATATGGATGGAATGCTGGAGAAAGTAGTATCTACTGCTTACAAAGACCTTCTTCCCTGAGTCACATTTTGTATATACGACACTTTCTGTCTCAAGAACAGAATTTGGAAATACCTAATAAGATATACTCTTTTTGTTGGCACTGTCTTACTGTCAGTGTTAGCATTTGCTTCCCTCTTCTCCCCACATCTGAGCTTTGTATGGCCAAGACTGATTATTTGGCTGAATAAACTTAGTTTAATTCTTGAAACGACCCACTCAAGCTCTGCGTATTCTCTTGTGGCTTGAATCTGGTGTGTGTCTAGTTTAGTTTATTATCCTGCATCCAGTGTCCTGTGCAGTATTTTTCTTAATGCTAATAACCTGCAGATTGTAGAAAGGCTTTCAGACAGTTTTTGTACTTGCAGAGGAATAGTGCTAGAGGTGTAGGTTTGGTCACAGTGTTATATCATATATTAACACATCAGCAATATAAGATCTTGCATGCTAGAAATTCTACATTCGTTTAAAAAAAATTTGGAAGGCAACACTTCTTAAGTATCAGACTTCAGTAATAGAAGAGTTGTAATTTCTAGATTATTAATCTGAATGCTAAAAAAATATGGTATTCTTGGTGGAACTGTAATAGTGAAGACTTAGCAAAATACAGTAATGGATGTTGGTACCATGTACAAATAAATTTAAGTAGTCTTGTATGACAGCATATTTTTCTGTTGAAGTCAGTTAAAGTTTATGTAAGCAGTATGTATGTTTTATTGTTTTGGTTTGGGTTTTTTTTTTTTTTTTTTTATTGTAATATTTCTGCTGAGAAATCTTCTATTTAATAGAATATCTACGATGTATTAGGATTTAGGTAAAGGAGAAAAGTGATCCAATAAGATCCAGTGCAGTAATCTGCTTTTGTGAAATACCTCCTAATGAAACATTTTGAAATATGACCATCATGTGAACGGTGATCAAATAAGTCTGGTGTCTGCCTAGCCACTTGAAATTTGTATAAATTTTATATTTTACTAAAATGCAAAAATTTTGGTTTTCCTCCCACCCCCCCTTTGGATATTAAACAATCAGCTTCAGTAAGTGATTAGAAGTAATTTGCAGTGCCTGCAACTTAATTTTTCCCCATGTTCATGTGGAATTGGAGTATAACTTGCTGTACAACTTCAAAGAGAAAGTTGATGACTTTGAACCTTCTTTTTATTAACTGTGGAGTTGCAGAGCTGGTTGCTCAATGTTATGCAAGCATGATTTTGGAACTAAAATCTTTAATTCTCGCAAGTTGTAGATTTGTGATCTAGTACCTGCTGTTATATTAATAGGCATGTATGTGATGACATGGGCACCTGGGCCTTGACTTTTTTTTTATTTTTAAAAGCTGCTTTACGTTTATCAAAGAGTCTTTGACACTATAATTCTGTTTCTACAGATAAAATTTGGCATTTTGATGTAGAAAAACATTCTTGTAAGACTGTTCATGAAACTAAATGCATTTGTTTATTTGTCTGTTTGAGGCAGCTACAAATTTGTGCAGTGTCCCTATTAATGTTAAACTCTGTATTTTAGTTTATAAAGTAGTAAGGTACTTTTAATATTTGTGAATACGTTACACTGCATAAGCTTTTGTAAAAATTACTTTGTGAGATACAAAATCAGCTCTAGCTTTTATTTTTTTCCATTTTTTTATCCTAGGATTTTGGTAGTCTGTTGCACTTGGAACAATAGGCTATTGTGCAGTTTTTGTCTTCAGTGGAACTAATTTCATTTTAGCATTACATTTAGAAACATTGCCAGCTTTGTTTCGTTATTTTAGCTGTCTAGTTCTGCAGCCTTGGAAGGGAAAGGACAATTAAAATTTACTTCTGGAAGATGGAGTCCGCACCACAATTGTACACAGATTGCAACAGCCAATGATACCACTGTTCGAGGATGGGATACACGAAGCATGAGGTAATGAGAAATTTCAGTCTTGTTCTCTAAAAGAGACAAATCTCCTTTGGAGGTAGATTTTTCTTTTTTTTTTTNATTAGAAATGTGGCAAAGCTATCATTTAGAATAGGAATGCTTGGGCTTGCGAGCTGATATACTTACAAGTTAGTAAAGGGTTTTCTCTGTTTTTCTCCCCTCAGCTTCAATTCAAACTTGTATATTGAATTTTACTGAGCTATGTACTAGTATCAAGATTATTTGCTTAATACGTAGGTATTACCTGAATGAACCTGTTCTGTAATTCAACCTGAAAATTATTTTACAACAGTCCTGAGTATGCTATGAACTGTCTTCATAGCAAGCTATTTAAAAGTAACTTCAATCTGTGAAGGTAATTCACAGGTTAAGTTCAATCTTTTCTGATTTTAACAAATAGCATAGTATACTATATTAAAGATTGTAGCATGCTAGTTACATGAAACTACTGAATCTATCAAAGTCATAACCGAATCAATTAAAGCTTTGAATGTACCTAATAAGGTGTTTCCCCCCTGCTCAGTTGTGATTTTGATAAGCAAAGGAGTGATGTTGTGCACATCTGTTGCCATGACTACTAAAACCTGTGCAAGCTTTTTTAAGATACGCTTTATCCCCTTAGCACATAGTAATTTATCACTAACCCGAGAAGACTGATGTCTTGTAATAACTTTTGTTGCCTTAAAGGGGGATGACTTTAAATTTAGTTCTATGGTTCCTGCCAGCTCAGGGGTGTAGCAATAAATCCGCATGTTTGCCAGCCTTATGTGTTTTTGCCAAAAAGGTTTATTTAATTTAAGAAACAAAAGCTAAAACCACAAATATAATAATTAAAAGTCACTTCCTGTGTGCTTGTCATCAGGTTTGAAAGTCCTGCTCTTTGCCTTGTAAAAGGATATATAAAAATCTAACTTGATATATATGTGCACATTTTCACTTATGAAGACTCCTTTAAACAGTGTCTTTAGTGTTTAAAGTGTACAAGACAGGAAAGAAAGGTCAAAGAAGAAAGGGTTTTTTTTTTTAAAGTTCCTTTTTTAAAAATGTTTTTGCAATCATCCTATTTTTAACATATAGCATGCAGGCCTTAAGGTTAAAGCCTGTGTTTTTAAATAGAAAATGTTAAATACTGTGAAATCTCTTTCATGCACCATCTCATTAGAAAAAGCATCTCTATCTTGCATTTAATGAATACTCTGAGTAACTTTTATGAAAGATAGTCCAGCTATTAACAAGAAGGGTAGCTTAGTTAACGAAAGCAAACACCACAATTCTAATTACTTTAAGGGAAGCTCAGGTTAGATAGTCCTTGAACCAGTTTACGAGTACTAGGCTATGCCAAAGAGCTGTTTGCAATGTACTTGAAAAATATGTGCAAGAATAAGTCTCATCTGCAATTACACTGTAATATGTCTAGAATTATGTGAATATTTGATAATGACTAGTTAGGCTAGAAGTAGGAGTTTAAAGTCAGGGCGGTATAAACTATGGCAGTATAAGAAACAAAAAATGAGAAGGGAAGCGGGGGGCAGGAAATCAAGGACAGAAACCTGCTATACCAGCAAACAATAGGAGAGGAGAGATAGTAATAGCTAGAATAGCTCTTTCCATGGAGTGCGATTATGATAGCTGTAAAATAGAGAGAGTAAATGGTTTTGGATGTAGCAAACAAAGAAAGGGAGGGGGAAAAAAAGAGGTTGGTGGGAAGACTCCTAGACTAGACTAGGAAGCAATCTTAATCAGAGGATAGCTTGTGAAGCAGAGACAGACAGACACTAGGCTGAATGGATTCAGAGAGAGAATTGTATCAGGAAAATGCAGACTCTGAGAACAAATTTTAAAAAATATGGAAGAAGAAGAATATGAGAAGATGGATCAAGTAGATGGAGAAAATGGTCATGTGGTCTGGCCTTAATCTTAGGATGTAAGTGGGAAATTCAGTGTAGGTATTATTGCTGTAGGTAGGATAATAGAGCAAAAGAAAACAATATTCATATTTGGGAAGGGATCAAGTGGTCAGAATAATAGTTAAGGTGGAATATAAAAGCTTTCATGGTAAGCACTATTGAATACAGAGTGGACAGTGGTATTGCTTGTTAAGCCCTTACACGCTTCTCCATGAGGAATGCAAGAAGTGCAGGAAAGAAGTGAAAGGTGCAATAAAACAAAAAAGTGTTGTATTGCTGCAAGCATGCTTAAGATTTAAAAAAAACTTCCATAAAGATGTTTCAAGAAATTAAGAGGAAGTGATAAATTCAGCTGCCAGAATACCTAGTAGAAAAGCATACCTGAGTGATATCCTTCTCAGACACTGAGAAGAGTGTTGATGTTCAGTATCTAAGTAATATCCTCTATAGAATAGAATCATAGAATAGTTTGGGTTGGAAGGGACCTTAAAAGTTGTCCATAAGCAGAGGTTTCTTCAACTACATCAGGTTGCTCAGAGCCCTGACCAACCTGACCTTGAATGTTTCCAGGGATGGGGCAGGTACCACCTCTCTGGGCAACCTATTCCACGGTTTCACTAGTCTCATCGTAAAAAAATTTATTCCTTCTATCTAGTTTAACCTCTTTAAACCCATTAACCCTTTGTCCTGTCGCGACAGGTCCTGATAAAATGTTTGTCCCCATCTTTCCTGTTGGCCCCCTCTAGGTACTGAAAGGCTGCAATAAGGTCACCCCGGAGACTTCTCTTCTTCAGGCTGAACAACCCCAACTCCCTCAGCCTGTCCTCATAGGAGAGGGGTTCCATCCCTCTGATCATTTTTGTGGCTCTCCTCCGGACTCGCTCCAAAAGGTCCATGTCTTTCCTGTGCTGAGGGCTCCACAGCTGGATGCAGTACTCCAGGTGGGATGACTATCCCAAGAGACTGCCATAGCTGTCAGGATAGGGCTTATTATAGGCCTAGTATACTCTGAATCTCTCGTTACGGAGTTACTTTGCTTGATATTAGTAGTTAGGTACTGAGAGCAAGAGACTTCTCTATCTGGTCTTGACAGGAAACCATTTGTACAGTGCGAGAAATACAAAGTTTTGCTCAGTCTATGTTTTCTGAAAAGAAAAATTTTTCATTAAAAAAAAAAAGTCACGAAGCATTGACAATTTCTAGTGAAGATTGTAGGAGACTATCAAATCTAAGTAGAACTTTGGTAGATGGTGCCTTTGAGAAAACTGGTAATGCAATAGTGGAAACAAAAAAAAAAAAACCCAAACCCCAAGTTTAAACAGTGAGATAGGGAGACAAATGGATGGAACACAATGTTTTTAATAAGGATGCTAGTTTGTTAGCTTTTGAAGTGGTCCAGATGGATGAGTATGTGCATGGATGAGTAGTTTAAGGGACACAGGTAAATTAATGATAAATGCCAGAGCTCAAGAAGGTAAGTTCAAAATAAAGCAATAATAAAAAGCTGTTGTTCATATCTGTTGCATCACTTGCATCTCAGCTTTTCATATAGGGGAGAACTAGATGTCATAAATACAGAATTAGGATAACTACTTAGGGGTGGAGAAGCTCTTATCTGAAAACGTTGTAGTTTAGTAGCAGACATGTCGTAACAGTTGTTAAAAAGCTGTGCTAGAATCATCTGGAACTACTGTTTCCTTTTAGCTCTGGATGATCCTAATGCAAACAAGGAAAGAAGAAAGCTTCAAAGCAAGCTGAGAAATCTGTGCAAGTCTCTGTTGTTAACAGCTGGGATTTCCCTAAACTGTTCACTAGCAATGGGAACTCTAGGCCTGCGGGTGCTAAGGGGATTATGCAAGTTTCCAGGGAAACAGATTCCTGTCAGTGGAGTGCAGTTAGCTTTTTATAGACCATTTAATTTTTTTAATGTGTTTTACAGACAGATATATTGCATAGAAAATGCACACGGACAGCTGGTACGAGACCTAGACTTTAATCCCAATAAACAGTACTACCTGGCTAGCTGTGGAGATGACTGCAAGGTGAAATTCTGGGACACAAGAAATGTCACTGAACCAGTGAAGACACTAGAGGAGCATTCCCACTGGTAGAACAAATTATCTGCATGCTGTTTTGTGGGTGGATGGCTTGTGTAATTTATTCAGCTAATTATTTTACTATTTAGGTACAATGCAAACTAACCGTGTTTGTTCTATTGTGAATAACCATTTTTCTGCACAAGAGAAAAGGTTTCCATGTGTGAATGTTACTTGTGTGATTGTACATTAAGAGTTTAGACAACGTTAGTCTAATTGGCAAGAAACTGTTGTTAACCTTGTTGTGAAATAGGGTACACAGAACATGGCTTGCAGGGGCCAGCTGGGACAAGGTGTGTCTTCCCAAATTGAGCCTGATCTGCTACACCTGACATGCAGAAAAGCAGCTGCCGTCTATCCTTCTGTTGTGGAATGGTTGAAATGCTCAATAATTCAGCCCCACTTTTTTCATGCTCTTTACAGCCCTTAAGTCAGAATATGCAAGTGAGTCATTTTATTCTCTCAGATAATATTGAGAGCTTGTATCTACCACTCTGGCCTGTGGCTGGAGCAAGGAGAGAATCTTGTCTGGCGTTTGCAGACTTCAGTGGTTAAGAAAAGATGAGCGGTTCATATTTTCTAAAATTTGGCTTGGAGTGATTCTTGCAAAATAAATCTGGACCCTGAAGCTACTTTGAGGGGAATGAAGATGTGAATTAACAGAAGCAGCACTTTTTCCCAGAAGATTAAAAGAAAAAGAATAAAACAAAAACCGTAAGACATTTGGTATTAACTTGATTTGTAAAATGTAAAAGTTGAAAAGAAATATAATCCTACTTTTGTTTTAGGATCTATTTTAAACTTTAAGAATGTTGTGAGATTTTTGTTTAACAGGTTATTTCTAATCCGTATTTTGCCTTAGGGAAATTTTTATATTTAGAACTTAAATATTTATCTGATTTACTAAATAATGAATTGGAGTGTACCCTCAAGGAGTGATACCACTGAATGATGTGTTTTGTTCCTTGTTTTTTTTTTTTAAACTTATTTGTTGAATTTTAAAGACACCTCATATAAAACAGGTGACATGCAAGCTTAAAAGCCAATTGAAGATGGCAAAAAACAGTCTTTGAATTGAAGTATGTCACTTATATGTGCATTTACAACATTTAAGTCACAGATCAATTTTTAGTGCTGTTTTTTAAAAAAATCATTTAACATTGATGCATTACCTGCCAAGAATAGCCTCTTGTTCTTTCTGATTTAATTTTTTTAGGGTCTGGAATGTCAGATACAATCATTCTCATGATCAGCTGATCCTTACAGGAAGCAGTGATAGCAGAGTTATCCTGTCTAATATGGTATCAATTTCTTCTGAACCATTTGGGCATATGGTAGATGATGATGAACTAAGTGACCAAGAGGACCAGCATCAAGAAGAGAAGTATGAAGTTTCCTGAATTTTATGCAGATGCTGATAGTTTGTCTTTCTGTTATAATGGTTAACTTGCCATTTTTTTTGCTGACTAGGATTTTTGTGTACAGGCCTTTCAGGTAAGTAGTTCTAATTCCTACTTCATTCTTCTTTACTCAGACTCTTGGGAGGAATACACTCTTTAAATCTGATTAGCACAGTTATTGTATGTTCACTGGTAGGAAGGGGGTGGTGATGCTGAGGACTAGTCCTGAAGTCTACTGGATCAGTGAAAAGATTCACTTTAAGGGACCTCTGGATCAAGTCAAGCACAAAAAATAATCTGGGTTAAGCAAGAGTTGAAAAGCTGCTTTTTGCGTTTTCTGTGTATGTGTTCTAACCTTTAAGAAACATTACCAGTCTAATGATGAGTTTCTGCACAGGCAGAAGAAAGGAAGTATAAATAAATACATTAATTTTTGTAAATTCCACTCTTAATATTGCTGACTGCTCTAGAAACGAATAACTCATCAGACCTACTTTGAGCAAAACAGAAAATTGGTTTTGGCACTCTTAGTAGAGAATAATGCATGTTTTTGCAAGCATTTGTAAGCACCATCCACTTGGGTGTGTGAGTAATCACGTATTTTGCATGTGAATTTTGGAGGGATGGTGTTTTTACTAAAGAGTTAACAGAAATGCCAAAACAATAATTTTTTGTCTTCCATTTTTGTCTGCTTTCAACTTTTTCATTGTGCAATATATAATGCTTGTTTTCCTCTCTTGTGCTTCTTTATGAATATATATTTATATATATGTATATAGTGAGTTCTGTAGATCTAGTGTGGGCTGAGGCTTTCTAATTTTGCAACTAGCTTACATGGTGATCTTCAGAAACTCTTCCTTTATAAGGTGAAGATAATGATACCAAAACTCACATAAAATATTTTGAGACCAACAGGCTTCAGTCTATATTTTTCTATTCTTTGCAGCTGTGAATATCCATATTCTGCATGTCTGCACTGAGCAGTTGTTTTGTTAATTTATTTTAAAACACAAAGCTTTTTGCAATAAAATAGGCAGATTACCTCCTGAACTGTCTTTTACAATGAAGAGTAGTCAGATGGGATGAGAAACAAAGGAAATTATAAAAAAGATCCCCCAGTTACTCATCTGTGTTTGCTAGATGTTTCAGTTAAAATGCTAAATAAAGTTTAGGGGTTTTTAAGGTGGCTCTTTCACCTTTATTTTATTAATAAAGATGTAGTTTTACTCCAAATATTTTTGACATTTTGGCTTCACATAAAGAACCTGAAACCATATTTTTTAATATTAAATAAGGAAGCTATCCTATATATAGAAATAGCTAATTTTAAATGTGCAAGATGTCTCTGGAAGCAATAGGTGATGTAAGTGCTTGGAAGATCAAGGTGTATCAAATTAAGTGTCTAGAAAGTTGTTCATATCAATAGTACACACTTTCTGTAATGTAACTAAACTACAGTATTTTAAATATGATGCACCTTTTGGTTCCTCACCTTTGGCTGGGGATTGCAATTTGTTCTGTTCTGGATGGAAGATAAATAGCATTAATGGAAATGAGAGAGAGATTTTCACCTACTATACAACTGATGTTGCATAGTAGGTTATCTGGTGTTCTGAATTTCTGTTGATTGCAGACTGTGTAGGTTGCCTCATTAAAACACAAGTAATTGTTTCTAGAATAGGAATTTTTGAAACCAAGAATATGCAGCAATACAACAAATATAACACCTGTTTTCCTTTGGCAATGGGATGGATGTAAACCACATCATGAATGACTTGTATAGTAATGATACAGGGCCCTGCAGGAGTATCACTACTGCATTGGCTTTTTAGCTGCTAATCTGTTCTCTGTAAAACCTGGGAAAGCACACTAGCTTTTCTAACATTTGCTTGGTACTCTGAGTCTTCGTTTTGGGTTTGGTTCCCCCCCCCGGTCCTTGAGCTGGAGGATGAGTTGAGCTGCAAGCTGCAAGGTGCTCACCAGCCTTGAACTGTTGCCAGATGGATGTCTGTTTAGTTATGAGCGCACTAATGAAGCAGGGAATAATAACGGTTGGGAATACTTCTTGTTAGTCAACCACTTGTGCCAAATATTTAGGCTTTAGTACCCTTTTCCCTCCTGGAGACCTCTTTGAAGAATCTGTTGCACCATTCCATGGGTACTATCTCTTCTGTAAAACACAAGGGTTTATTGGTGGGGGGTGTGTGTGTTTGTTTTCTTGATTGGATATGTTCTAGACTTTCAAGAAAGTGTTATATTTTCATGGGGTTCATTTTTATCCTGTTTTGGAGGACATCTGGCATGCTATTAAATAGCACACGAATCTTGGAAAAACAAAATGTGTTTTTTGGGTGTATCTTGAAATACACCAGGAAGAGCAGGTGTCTGTACGACTAGTATCTCCAGTCAAATTTCCAGTGACCAAATCTATCTGAAAAGAAGGTTGAAATATCAAGTGGAAAGAAGGAAAAATGCACTTTCCTTATGGGGTACCTATTTTTCATGTTCTGAATAAAATAAGTTGTAAAAATGCTTCTTGGATTAAATATAACTGGTACATACGCTTTATTTTTTTTTATCTTCAAAGTTTTGGGGGTTCTTTTCTACTTAGCAAAAATCCCAATATTTTAAAAGCATTGACTTGAAATATTGTTCTAGACAGCTAAGACTTCGGAGATCTTTAAGACTTATGTTAATTTTTAATATATTTTGGAGTAAACTTTCTAATTTTTATTGTATTTCTTGGCTGGAGACAAAAGCAAGTAATGTGTCAGTTTAACCCTTTGTTGCTCAGCCACATAGAACTGGTCTATCCACATAGCCACATGGTCTACTCACTCTTTTATTCTTGCCAGATTTTCTGTAGTAACTGACTACTTTTTAAGGTTCACAACTGAAAAATAATTCTTGGGAGATAACTATTTTTTTAAGAAAAAAATACAGGTTTACCAAGTAATGAATACACAGCAACCCCAAATTTGCTGTCTTCTGTTCTTACTAAGGAATTATTCCTTGAGGTTTCTCCTTTGGGTGTTTGTGTATGTTTGTGTTGACATTTTGGGACTTTATATGCTCACATCTTGGAGATGTGAACACACTTGCATAAGCAATGCAACTAGGACTATTGTATGAGGATCTGTCTCTTGTCGCAATTGAGTGACCTTCAGTTCCTCTTAGCTGCTGATTCAGATCAGAGCAACTAGTTTGTTGTCTCTTCCCTACTTTTGAACTGCTAGTGGTGGTGTTATTTCTCTCATCAATCATAAAAAAGTAAGAGCAGCCTCCCGGTATCGTATCAAAGGTCTCCCTAGCCTGTATCATGTCGCTGATAGTGGCCAAGAGGAAAGATTATAAAAACAGGCAAAGGAGATGATGCTTCCCTTGGGTATGCTTCTAGCCCCTGACTGCTAGCTGCTCAGGGACCTTTACTGCCTCTGAATCCTCTTTGGAGACTTCTGATTCTTCCCTTTAGGACTTCCTTTTGCCATGAGACATATTTTTGAGTTTAGCTCTCCTTACTAACTGTGGTTTTGTTTTGTTCCAAAACATGCTAGCTGTGCATGCGCTGGCTTTGTGAAATGTGTCTAGGAGAAATATGCCAACTGTGTTTGTTTTATTGCACTGAAGAAGGAGAGGCTTCAGTGCTTTTGTCTGGAAAGCCCAGACCCTCTGTCATAAGTACATAGTCTAAATAGGATCGAGCTGTCCACAGAGAGGAGCTATAGGCATGTGGCCAGAGGAGAGCTATGGTGTATTCTGGTCAAGTCCCTAGACTGGATAATTTAATGTACAATTCAAATATGGGGAAAAAAAAGCTGAGAAACGGAGAATGAAATGTTCTACTCATAGTTTAATTTCTAGCACCTTGATCCACAGGTAGGAAAAAATAGTGTAAAAATCAAATGCAAATAGAACAGTTGAGGTATTTGGCGTGCATTTAGCTTTCATCCCCGAAGTTGGTGTTCCAGAGTAAGAATATAGGGAATGCTTTTTGATGCCTCATTTAAAACATTTAAAACATGGTCATTCCACATCTATGGATGCGACCGACTAAGTCAGGCTTCTCCTTGGCCTCTTCTTTAATGGCTTTACACTCTGGTATTGCAATGACTTCCTCCCTGAAACAATGAACTTGCCTTAATTCCAAAGTTCCTGAAGGTGTCTGTCAGTTCCCTTTTAGACATCTGCAGGACACTGAGAACTGTCTTCCTCCACAGGGGAGTGGGGACTGTCTTATATCCTTTCTTCATTCTTTGGTCATCCAAAATCCTTATGTTAGCGAGTGAGTCTATATTTGGTTGTGTTAAACAAGTTCTACATTGCTGTTTCTAACAATAAACAAAAACCACTAGGTTCATGCAGTTTAGTGTGACCATCTTTACTTGCCAATCAGGATTCCTTTTCTCTAGTTATTGCAATATATTTATTTGCCTTATAGGTTTGGATTTTTACCTCTATAGGTCTCTGTTTGGTTTGTTGATGGTATGCAGCATGAGAAGACCATTTGCTACCTTAGAAGCACCAACAGCAAGGTACATGCCGCATCACACAGTCACAGAATGATAGGGGTTGGAAGGGACCTCTGGAGATCATCTAGTCCAACCCCCCTGCCAGAGCAGGGTCACCTAGAGCAGGTTGCACAGGAACGCGTCCAGGCGGGTTTTGAATGTCTCCAGAGACGGAGACTCCACCACCTCTCTGGGCAGCCTGTTCCAGTGCTCTGCCACCCTCAAAGGAAAGACGTTCCTCATCATGTTTAGGTGGAACTTCCTGTGTTTGAGTTTGTGCCCATTACCTCTTGTCTTGTCGCTGGGCACTTCCGAAAAGAGCCCCATCCTCCTGACACCCAGCTTTTAAGTATTTATAAGTGTTGATAAGATCCCCCCTCAGTCTGCAGCAGTGTTTTTGTTCTTCATGACTTCTATGGCCAGAACTTCATGACAAGTCTCGATTGATAATGGAGGACTTGCTTTTTAAGAAAAAAAACCCCACCACTTTTCTGTATCCATACCAATGAAAAGAGTTATATGGGCAATAGCATTTTGAGCTTATACATCAGTCCTGAAGAGGAAGCCATCCTTACACTTTAATTTTGCAGAATGAGCTACCACCTTCCTTAGCTCTCTTTGGGATTTACAGGCTTAAGGTATCTGCTGTGTTTTCAATGGCAGAACTGATTGCTAAGGTCACTATGCTGCCTTCTCCCTTCTGATGCATTTTTTGACATGTTGTAAGTTTATTTTTAACTTTGTTATCTATTGAAGATTGTACCAGAAATTTACATTAGGAAATATGTAATTTTTTTTTAGTGTTTTTCCTGAAGTCTTATGTTTCCATTTTTTTCACCATAGATTTTAGCCACGCTTCCCTTTAATACAAAGGGAACAATATCTAAACCAAGCACTTCTCACCATTTTGAAATGAAAGCTGACATTCCAGTACAGAGTATCTCATTCAGATGGTGAAGTTTTAAGGAGATTTTAAGTGTAGGAACATCTTCAGCAATCAGAATGGACCAGAGAGAAAACGGTGGTTGCCTCTCTGTAAAAAGAGATTTCCTTCCAAATTCCATCTAAAGGAGATGGTGGTTTCAACTTTTTCTGATAGAAATGTGGTTGGAGACTTTTGAATAGCAAATAATGTATTTTCATTATAATACATAGGAACAGTGTGATCTAACATAATACCTTTGTATAAACATTCATGACTTCAGGAGAGTGAATTGTCAGCATTGGTATTTTGAAAAGTATTTGCTAAACTTTCATGATAAGGCAGGCTTTCAGGGTATTTTCACACAGCTGCCAATAGTGTTAATTTTGATTATATTTTTCTTGTGGTATTTATGTCTTGGAGAAATCTGGAAATCATAGGATTATGCTATGGAATCAACCAAGAGACTCAATTAATTAAATCGGCTTAAGTAGTTTCTGGTTTTGGGAATGCCGATATTCAGGATTTTACTTGTTTGATTGCATGAGAAGCTGGGCCAAATCTAGTGCAGCAGCACTTTGCAATTCCTAGACTATTTTGCTTTAAAAACGTATGGGTTTTTTTCTGTACTATTTCTTTCTTTAACCCTCAGTAGCAGATACACCCTCCTTAATTTATTTTACGTATTAATACAAATATGAAACCTCTTATGTTAAAATACGTGCTTCCTGGTTTTAAAGATGGCATTTTTCTGTAGAAGCAGTTCAGAAGGCTGGTGTTTGAGTTTAAAAAAAAAAAAAAGCTAGTGCTTGCAATACTAAGAATAGCCAATTAGCATATATACAAACTGTGTTCTGGTATAAACATCCTTGAATTCTGTTTTCCTTAAGAGAGTGAAAAAGGAAGTAGTGAGTTGTCTAAGCTTACCGGAAACAAAACCTTACAGTTGCTAAGTTTTCTCCGCAGTTAAAGGGAAAAGGCATCCACGGGGCTTATTCTGGAATCCACTGGCATGCTTTTCAGGATTCATTTTGGTCACTGCAGTACAGTTGCTGCTCTATAGAATCACATCTACTTCATAGTAGTTTTAGATAAAAGAGGATTTAATTTTGACTGTGATAAGGAATTAACAATTTTTGGTGACTCTGAAAAGCATATTTTATTGAACATAGTGGTGACAAAACAGAATCGCAAGCACTGCAAACTTAAGTGGTTGTTAGCGTGAGAAGTAATTGAAAATAACAGCTCTCTACATGAAAACAATTATCCAAGGCTTAACAGGCTTCTCTCTCAAGTCTGTAAAACAATTAACCTCAAAGTTATCTAGTAAAATGAAAGCTCTTCTCCTTTCATAGGAGAAGCTGCTAGGGATCGTGCTGTGTGAATAAGACCAGAAGAGACAGCAGTCCAGTTTCAGCTCTCTGTGGTCTTAAATTTATGCAGGATGTAGGTAGAGATTACACATTTCTTACTGTGAGTTCTTGATGACATAAGAGTTCACGCCTTGTCAGTTGATGCTTTGCACGAATGTATATAAGGAGAGAAAAAGGTGGTTTAGTCTGGCTAGAAAAAGTCCTTAAAATAGTACAGGAAAATGAGAAAATAAAGGAACTTTTTAAGGGGCAGGGAGATTTAGGACTTGGAAGAAAATAGTTTACTAATCTTGCTTGGCATAACAAGTGATTACCAAGTGTGTTTATCAAATGTAGTCCAGTCAGGCTGCTCTATCGAGGGATCAATAGGCCAAACACCTACACCAAACTAGCTAAAGCATAGCAACTACCTCTTTACACCCCTAATCTGCAGCTTTTATGTAAAACCAGAAATCTCTGTGTTTTGGCAGCAACCTGAATCGTACGTATTAAAGTAGCATAGAAGAAAGTTTCCTTCTTATCCACCCCTGTGCAGATACTCTTCCTGTTTCTGAACTTCTCTAACTGGGAAGAAGTTTAAGATCCTGAGCTCTCCTCCCTGTTCCAAAACCTGCCAAGGATCTACTGACTATCCCAGTATCCAGTCCATTTTGAATGCTCTCGTTTTCTGTGTCTGGTGTTACGCATTTAACCTAAGAAGCCAAATAACTGAGCATTGTCATCACGAGTTGGTAACTATGAAATGGAAAGTTTCTGAGATAAGCATGATGCAGTATGCTTTTAATCATTGCTACATCATGATTAGCGTATTAGAAAAAAATACCCTCATTGGTGCTATAACATGTTAGGCTCTGAAATTACCTACTGTATATTAAGGAGAAATAAAATTGTAGCAGCTGTTAAAAACAGAAGGATAATTAAAATAGCTAAATAGACAAAACCAAGATGAATATATGTTGTTTTGTATGTGTTCCACTAGTATGTGCTGTGGCTAAAATAATCCTTTTTTGTAGACTCTGTTTTTATATATATACTTAAAAGGTATTTGTTACCTTGCTTAAATAAATGTCGGTGTCATAGCTGTTAAGTCTGTAACTTCTTGCATTAACCAAATTATATTTAGTATCTGGGGAGTTAGGAGTCTGAGCTCATTCTTTAATAAATAAAAACGTGCAAAAGCTATGTAAAATTTCATTGAGAGTAAACAGTTTTTTGTGGGACTCAAACTGAACAATTCTAAGCATCCTAGGTTCATGTAGGTTCCAAAATTGTATCCTTAGCCTGTTCTTGGATTATCAAAAAAAGCATGCACGTAGCCAAAATGCAGACAAATCTGAGGTGTTTTCTTGTAAGTCTCTTAGCATGGGGTATGGTGGTCTGTCTTCAAGAGATTCCTGTTGTGAGGGGAAAANTTTAACAGTCTTTCACATACATGAAACAAATTCTGCTCTTTATTCTCCTGGCAGAATCCTTCTGGGCTTATTACCCATTACGTAATTTAAAGGCTAATCTATTTTCATTCATAGTGTTAGTAAAGGATGCTCGTGGACAGTTTCTTTTGGATCTTCATTATTGTTCCTGAGACACGTGTCGTTCTGAGATTATTTTTTTCCTTCCTGATTATTTTGTATAGTTTCCAGCTGTTTTTCACCAAGCGATCACTTCCATAAGGATTTTCTCAGATTCTCAATAGCTCAAGGCTATGCCGTTCTTATGCACAGGTAGTCTATACATAATGTTATCATAGGTCTACACCATTCAAAACAAACAAAACAAACCCTCCAAAAACTGATCCCATGTGGCCTGAAGAACCACATGGAACAGCATCCTTTCTTTTTCTGGGAAGGCACAAAATTACTTTCATACCCAAGAAGAAATTCAGTGTATAGATAATAATATGAATCAGTTAAGAATTGTAGTTATAAATGAAAATGCCAAACAGAAGTTCATCTGCGGGCTTCTTTCCTGAACACTCGTTCCCCTATGACTTCTGTAAATTAAATTAGATGGACTGTGTTATTTAAATGAAACACTGAAATTACTCTGAGCATACAGAAAATAGTCTTATCTAGGAGTGTATTTGTCCTTGTTTATCCAACCTTTGGTTAACTGAGACTCCTGGTTAACTGAAAGTCGGCCGTGTCCCCTGACAGCCATGTGCACCGTGCATTACTCCCCTGCTTATCCGGAGAGACATCTGAAACCTTCAGAATAATGGAGTTGTGGGTAAGTGGGTGAGCACCACGTGAAGCACATTGCTGTCTGGGGACATGACCAACTTTCACTTAACCAGGCTTGTCAGTTAGCAGGAAGTTAGAAAAACACATTGCAGGAGATGGAGTGTCTGTGTGTGTGTTTATTAGCTCTCTGCTGTTAGATGGTTTGTATCAAAGTACATATTCAGGAGAATTGCAAAACAAGCCTGCTCTTTGCAATTAACCAGGGGCTGCGTAGTGTTTGTGCCATGACTTTTTTTTTGTTGGTTGACCTTAAACGTGGCATAAGTAAATGATAAAAGTCCTTAAAACTAAATATCTGAAGCTATTCTGCAGCATCAGACTGCTTTTAGTTTATTCATTGAATTCAATTGAATTTTAATTGCGATGTTAGATTCACAGCTGGCTAGGCTGGCTAGGTGCAGCAGCGATATTTTGCAAGCGATTTAAATGTGATACCATATACTCTTTGTGATTGTCGAGACGCGTGCTTTTAGAGAGCAGCGGTAAAGGGCAGAGACGGCCAATAACAACACTTCATTTCTGTAGTAGCAGCATCTGTTTAAATGATTGAGTGGCACTCACAAGGCTCTTTTGGCTTTGCTTTCTGTTAGGAGGATTGCAGCCTTAATACAAGGCTGTTTCTGGGAGGCAGGGGGATGCTTCTGAAAGGCTGAGTGATTCCTGTCAGACAGGGGTGATCCTCTGTGGGTGAAGGAGCTCTAAGGTCATCCTCTGAAAACTCACCTACCCTGTAGCTACAGAATAATGTGCTGTGGTGTTGCTGTGAGAGGAGGGATTGGCTCTGTGCGTGGAGGGGAGCGGGTTCTCAGCCTGCAGAGCACAATCGGTGACTCTTGGGGGGGTGGTTTGGACTTCAGAGAATAGCCTGAATCTATTCTTGAATATTTGCAATGCAAAAGACAATCTCTCTGTCCCTCATGATGTAGGTGACCTGGAGCCTTAGGTGTTGCAGTGAGAGGTGAGGTATGCGATAATAGATGAGAATCCAGTGTTAGTATAATGGCAGGATAAAAATTAGGAATGGGAGATAAAAACTAAAGTGTTTGGAGTGGTGCCTCGATCTCCCTTCCACTGCTCTGGAGAGAATGGGTCCAGGACAGGAGAGGCTGTGATGTTAAGGACGGCAACTTCTTACCTACCTATATGTCTCTAATAAAATTATATATTATTTTAAGAGTTCAGTTAACAGCAAAGGGGGAAAGGACGGGGTGGAGCATGGTGACAGAAAAGGTATTGATAAAAATGCATGTTTAAGTGCATTTAGATCATACCTTTTAGTTTAACTTACTTTAGAGAGAGAGAGATGCTTAGCATAGGTTCTGAGAGACTTGGAAATGCACTGAAGTTGAGAATAACTTTGTTTGTCCCTGCAAATGGGGTCTTTAACATTGACTTGACTCTGCTGTGTTAATTTAAAAAAAGGTACATGCAGACATCTAATATAAAAAATTTCCTTAGAGCCTAGTGCTGCATTCTTATACTTAAATGGGAGGTTGCGTATATAGATGTGACACTTAATATTGCTTTTTAAACCAAGTGCGTTCACAGATCCTTACTATTTTATTTTTTTTTCTTTTCTTTTTTCCTTCAATTTTAGGATTAAAGAGCCCCTTCAGGACAGTGTAATAGCTACCTATGAAGAACATGAAGATAGCGTATATGCAGTTGAATGGTCCTCAGCAGACCCGTGGCTATTTGCCTCTTTAAGTTATGATGGCAGACTTGTTATTAACAGGGTTCCCAGAGCTCTTAAATATCACATACTGTTATGATTTGTTTGGATTATGGTGGAGTTGTTATCTTGATGTATGCAATTGGTAGGTATTGTTTAGGTTTTTTTCGGGATCTATTTTTATTAAGTATAAATGCTGAAATTTTGTTAAGAATATCTGTACTAATATAGACACTTTTAATTTGTCTTTTGTATTTGCCTTGGAAAACTATGATGCATTTTCTGAAGTCTGTGATACCTAGATTTCTTTTTTTTTGAGGGGCTAATCACTTCATTAATTATTTCTAGAGATACTGGATATTTCCCATACTATACCTTTATTTCAGCTTTATTGCAAATGTAGTGGATTATAAGAAGTGTTGTTATGCTGATATAAAGCTGGGATAATGTGGGATGCATGTAGCAAAAGTGATCTACTCGTTTACAATAATAATATTTTATATTTCTGGTAATAAGCAGCCTTCTGTTCTTAGCTAAAGCCACATTCTGCTAACTATTCTGGTCATTCTTCAATGTTTATAGATACAATTGGGAATGGTCTTAAAAGGCTTTCTTAATTCAGTCTAATATTTTAAACAGATTTTCTCGAATTTTGCTTATCCTAAGAAGAAATGTTAATCAGGAAGGTGAAACCTTCAGAATATATTTTTCATTTAAGCCTTATGGTAGTATCAACAAAGTACCATTCTGTAATTTGCAAACTAAATGCAATTTTGAGCTATGTGTCAGTACTGGAAACAATATTAGTCTTTACCAAAATCTCTTATATTCTCACGTAATGTTTATAGAACTTAGTTGTGCTGTAGTATATTTTGAGAGACTCTGGAGCGATGCCATTGTTAACCTGAAAAAAATCTCTTTAATATTTGTAAGTAGTCTCTCTTTCTTATCCGTTTGGCTCTGTGCCATCCTGCAGTATGCTGACATGATGTAGCAGGCTTTCAACTAAGCACACGACATCCTTTGCTATATCCTGCTCTTTGCAATACGTGATGCAGGCATTGGTGACTCTCTTGTTACAAATGCTGAGAACAGGCAGATGCTGCCCTGCAGGAGAATGCACAGAAAACCTGAGATGTAAATGGAAGGCGTGGTGAAGCATGCCTGTATGGACTGACACCCTCTTCCCCTTGCCTAGCTTGCTGTTAAGATGAAAATTCTGCTGCCTATTCCTTGTGTACTCAGACTAACCACAGCAGTAATTATTCCCCTGTTGTCTTTTCGTGATTATTATTTCCCATTAACATCAGAACCTGGGTGTGTGCGATGGTGTTGGTTGCAGTAGCATTGTGTAAGGCCCTTCAGAAGAAATGGCAAGAACATGGGATGGAAAGATCAATACTAGCCTCTTTCCGTGATTCCTCCCGTTGCTATGACAACCCATTGGTGTTAGTGTTGAGGGCCAGCCTGCTGCTCACCTCTGCTTGTCCTTACCCACTCTTGGATCGAAATGTGTCCAAATGTGACTTGTGTATACACAGCTGCTTCTGTGAGAACACACTCTGAGAGTATGACTGACTTCTATAGGCCAAAATATCCAGAAAAGATGAAAGCTGAGTTCTATTTCTGGCTTTCTTAAAGAGCTTGTTTGGAAGAATTCACAGGAGCGAAGTAATCTAATTAAATCATCTGTACTATTGTTTGTATTTGTGTTACGATGCCGCCTGTGTGCTCGAGAATGAATGCTTCATTGGAAATTCTGATGGTCTGATTTTCTGTGTTAAGACTTTAAACTTGTGCTATTTCAAATTGTCTCAATCTGTAATTAGGCATGAGCTATTCACCTATATACTGTAAGAAAAATTACATTTTCAAATCAGTAGTGCTTCAGTTCTCTGAATAGCAAAATCCTTGGTTGGGCTGCAGCTTTATATGTGGAGCTTTCTGTTTTCAGATACATAACCTTGTTGGTTCCCCCCCCACCCCCAAAAAAAAAAACCCACTTTGCAGTATATCTTTAGTATGCAGCAGAACTCTTTAAAACTTCATTCACATTAGCAATAAAGGTCTAATGAAGCTCTTTTGTCTGATGATGTATATGGCTTGCAGTGTGAAAGCGATGGGAAATGACGTAACAGTATGTGGGATTTGATTTCATTTTTCACGTAATAAATGCGGAACAGATTTCAGACTAATTTTGATGTGGCTGTATTTAATATTGTAAGCTTATACAAGCTGGAAAGCTCTGTAAACAAATAATATCAAGAAATATTTTCTTTTGGTTTAGTGTTGTTGAATTTGTATAATATCAATCAGGAAGAGGGGAGGGGTTGAACACTGGGAAGGAGTAGCAGGTTGAATTTGAATGAAACACATTATGGCAGAATCAAGAGAGCAGGAAGGGTCAAGTTTTAATCATTTTCAGCTGTCTGTAAAGCGGGATCTGAGCTATGTGTTACAGCACTGGCAGCAATATGGAAATGTCCTTCAGAAAGGGAAGGCTTTTGACAAGGTTTCATCCCAGGCTGTTAGAGAAAGCAAGCTGCTGTAGGATAAGAGGAGGGGTTCAAAGATGGTTAAATAACTGATTAAAAGATATGAAATAGGAAGCAGGAATAAATCCTCACATTTTGTGGCAAAAAGAAATTAGCAATGAAGTCTTGCAAGGATCTGTGCCTAAGCCTGTGCTTTACAGTATACTCGTGACCTTTTTGGAAGAAGGGCTGCATAGAAATATGGCAAAGTTTGCAGAAGATGTTCAGAGTAGTAAACATGACTGACTAAAGAACTATGGAAGGGCCTTAACTCCATGGAGTGGCTGGATGATAAAATAATAGAAGAAATTCAGTGCAGAAAATGTGAACTAAAAGATATGGGAGAAAGCAGTCATTTTACATAACTCCTGGGGACCACCAGCGTGTGGCTGATACTACTGGGAAGTAAGATCTTAGGGTTTTCATAGATCTTTTAAAAATGTCAGCTTAATAGAGGTTAGAATTTTAATTAAAATGTTGGGAATTACTATAAAGCAAATAGAGAAGAAAATAAAGCATTGTTAATCTATTAAATAATAGATATTTATAAATATGTGGTGTATTTGCATCTTGAATATACTGTGTGTAGTTCTTGTTTCTTCCACCTCAAACTCAATGTAGTCAAACTGGAAAAGATGTTAGAGGAAGGTGACAGGAATGATGGATAGCATGCAAGACCTGTATGAGGATAACTAAATAGACTGAAAGGCAGATGGTTGAGAGGGAATGATAGAAGTCCATAAAATCACAAATGGCAGAGGGAGAGGATGAATAGGGAGTGATTGTTCACTGTCTCTCCTCATACCAGGACTAGAGGTTATTAAATGGAATCTGCAGGTGGTGGCTCAAAGCATACAAAATGAGGTGGTCTCCACAGGCGTGCAGGTGAGCTGTGGCACTCCTCTTTCCCGCCACACACAGAAAAAAACCCAAAACACCCAAAGAAACAACAAAAAAAATATCTCATTAAAGTTTACATGACTTGAAAGTAACTGGACCAGTACTTGAAAAATGAATCCATTAAAGGCTGCTAAGTATAAAGGCAGAATCTCTGGCTTAGAAAATCTTTTTGAACCATGAATCGCTGGACACTACAAAGAGTACTGGTAGAGAATCCCTCTGTGCTTGTCCAGTCTTTACTTACCTCCTTGGACACGTGCTATTTGCCAGTAAAGGCAGAAAATAGAAGTTAAAAATAATACCGTGTTCTCTAAAGCTTTGTCTCTACTGCTGAGACAGCATGTTGCTCCTGCTTGTTTCTCTCACAAGTGTTTTCTTTGGTCAAAAGTTGTGTTTTAGGGGATTTCAGGAAACACTCATGTCTCAGATTAATTTCGTACAGAATCTCAGTCTTATTTCTGGAAACTAAGTTGTTGCAAAACACTCCTTGGGAGTAAGACTGTGGAGGCAAGCTGATTTCTGTACAGCAAGGAGTCCATCACTGCTTCGGAAATGCAAATCGTGGTCAGACGGATATCACAGCACTTGGTTGTTTCAGTGTCTCATAGAGAATGCTGATTATAGATTCACGTATCAGCATTGGTAAGCACACAATTGTGTTTTCAAACAAATACCTCTTAAATGATTTTTCTTTCTTTGCAGACTGTGTCCAGGTAAGAAGCTTTAGTAGGTTTTGGTTTTGAAGAAGTGAATTATGGTATTCCTTAAAAATGTCAGATTGGCAATGTTGTCATCTAAAAACATGTTTTATTACAGATTTGGTGTTGAAACTCTTTTCTTTGTTACTTCTGATATATGTGTCCGGTATGGAATTACATAAATACCTGAGATGTGGTGGTTTTGTTCCACAGAAAGTGAATTATTGAAAAGAGAAAGGAATTGATAATACTTTTTAAAAGCTTTTGAGCATGTTCTAAATGAAACTGACCAAAGTCAATACAAGTCTTCTCCATTTAATGAGAAGCCTGAAATAGCAATCTGTTTCACTTGAACTAAAAATAGTGTTAACTTCAAATTAAAACAAAACAAAACAAAAAACAACAAAACAAGCAAACCTAACCCCCCCCAAAAAAAAACCCAAAAAAACCAACCCAAACAAAACCACAAAATCGTCAGTACTGATCTGGACTTTGCCTTTGGTGTCAGTGCTAAAATTAGCCTGACCTGTACTACTGAAGCCCATGAAGTTAATGAACTGCTTGTCAACTTTAGAACTAATGAAGATCATGTATTGGATGGCATGGGTAGTTGCTCCACGTGCTTGCTCCAGACCAGTTCTCCTTACCTCGTACCTTTTCATTTCACAAAGGTGAGTGGAGACAAGCAGCCTGGATTATGTTCAGCACTAAAATTAGTTGAAGACAGTACTTTGTAAAGAATTAAGCTGCTTGACCATTGTATTTTCGAACTGACAACTGAAAGCATTAGTTCTGTATCTGCTTCTTCATTTGTAATTCCCGAATCTTACAGCTTGGTACCTCTTGCAGTATTTGAGACTGAAATTCTGCAGCTTGTTTCAGATGGCCTTCAACAGTATCATCTGACATGGTAAGACACCATGAGGTAGATATGCAATGAAAAGTAGGTACTGATGACTGTTAAGATCAGTATTTGGCTACAAGCTTATACTGCTGTAGAGCTGCTATTTGGCTTCACAGAGGATACCGAGTGTTTGGTTGTTTGTTTTTTTTTTTTTTTTTTTTTTTTTTTTTTTTTTTTTTTTTTTTTTTTTTGTGTTTTTTTTTTGTTTTTTTTTTTTTTGTTTTTTTTTTTTTTTTTTTTTTTTTTCGAGGGGATATGAAGAAAGTACTTAAAACTTCATTGTGGGGCCTGTGGTATGAATGCCATTCCGAGGCTGCAGAAAGCCTATGATTTCTGGAATAGCAAGTGAAGTGACTGAGACAAAAGTGCAAATCGGTTTTTAGAGAAGCCTGGCTTTCCCATAAAGGGAGCTGCTGGGTGTGAAGCCACGAATACTCTCCAGAACC
The DNA here is from genome assembly GCA_013400035.1 of Rynchops niger. Classification (NCBI taxonomy): domain Eukaryota; kingdom Metazoa; phylum Chordata; class Aves; order Charadriiformes; family Laridae; genus Rynchops; species Rynchops niger. Next base: position 297,877 of record VXBH01001236.1, read on the forward strand.
ATTTGCACATTGCTGCTGCTTATTCCAGCTGCCACTTTGGTCAGTGAGGAACTAGTGAAGTGAGAAGAAAATGACACGTAGAGGTTTGGAGAAAAAGACAAAGGAGAAGAAAAAGAAAGTAAAAGGAAGACTGACAAATACAGGTGAAAAGTGAATTGAAAAAGACAAGGTCAAGGAAAGACTGGTTTGGAAAACAGAAATAGGAAAGACGGAAGAAACTGGGAGTAAATGAAGTAAAGAGAACAATACAGTGAAAAGGAGTAAGCAAATGGAGAAGAATTTTTGTTTGCTTCTTTTAGCTATGGTACGAAAGGTCCTTAAGGTCTTCCATGTTACTCTCCCTGTGTTAACTGATTTAATTGCTGGAGAATTACTGGTTTACATTGCAGAATTTTAGTTCTGATATTGGAGATGGTTCATGCAGGACAGTTGCTGTCAAGTTTGGCATAAAGAAATAGGTCCTTGTTGATCTATACATTTTTAGTCCTAGTTCATAGGTTTTAAGGGGTGAGAATTTTTAGCTGGTGATTCTTCTTTTCAGAGATCAGGTTGCAACCGCACGCGTGCGCAGTTGTAGTCGACTCAAGGGAGCAGTACCCTGAGAGGCAGGAATAAAATTTCAAGTGGGCTGTTTCTTGAGTCACACTAGTTAGATCTGCAAAAGCATCTGCTTATGACAGGCACTGTTTATCCCCCTGTTTATGATTTCACGGGAGTGTCCTAGTTAGAACAACTCAAGACATTAGAGTATCTGAGGCACATCTTCACTTCCACACTGATTCACCTTATAGCAAAAGAATTTTCAGCTGTTCTTGAGAAAATCCTCCCTATTTGGATGATACAGTTTTTGGTGCTACAGCAGCCCCAACTTCATAAAGGGTTTTTAGTGCTCCAGCACAGAAGATAGCTTTGGGAGAAAGAGATGAATGAGTCTTACTAAATCCAGGAGCCAAGCTCCCTGTGGGGAGATGTATGGCAAATATGTGGGTTGCTGTTGCCCTGGAGCTATAGCAACAGCTGCCAAGCAGCTGGGCTGGGCAGGGAGGACCTCTAATGTACCTTCTCAGCAAATTGTCCATTTATTCTGATGCTGCCCTGAGTTCAGGATTTTGGCAGGAGAAACTATGGAAGAGCTTTTAAACAGAATGAATTTAGAAGGGGATGGGAAACCTCGGAAAACCCAAAGATACCACATACTAATCGGCAAGTCTAGATGAGCTGAATCCTGGGGTGGTAATAGACTTGGCAGACAAATTCTCTGAACCACTGCCAGTTTCTAAAAAATTGCAGAGGATTGAGAAGGCAAGAAAGACTGGAAAACAGCAGAAATGGTATTGATATTTGGAGCTATGTGGAACAGCAGTGCATGGAGCTGGATAAGGAAACGTGTTTCAGAGCAAGGAAATTTTAGCCAGATTATAAATGTTTTATTTGCCTTTTTTTACTTAGATTTTTATTTATAAACACCAGTCAAAATATTAGCAAATATCACAAATTATGTAATCGCATCCATGCAACAAAGACAGATTATAATCCGAAATGTTTGTATGATTTCCCTTACATCTCTTTGTTTTCCAAAAAGGATGGGTGGAATGTAGTATATAATGGTAAATTTAAGTTGTCTTCAAACTTATGTGAAAAAAAGAAAAACCAAACATATTCTCATAGTTTCTTATAATGGGAAAGAGTTTCTGCTATAAAGTGATGAACCATCCTTTGATTCTCTGCCTGGAAATTGGGGCAGGGGGAGACAGAATACCTGGAACTTGACTTTGCAGAGATTGAGAACAAGAAAGTTTGTTTCCAGCATGCAGCTTAAGGGGTAAAACACTCACTTGAGTACTTTTAGCCGTGTCTCAGTACATATGTATCAGCGTTTTAAGCAGAAGTTATCTATCTAAAACTGTTTCCAAAAAGGAATCATGATTCTTAGGATCATGATATACCAGCACAAACAGGAAAGCATCTTCTTAAAATTAAGAATATATCATTCTTAAGAGAGTAGCTGCGTAACACATTTGCAACTACAAAAGAGATAGGCTTGGCTGTATAAATGTCTGCTGATAGCAGCTGGTAGGTAGATGGAGCCATAGATACTTTGATGCTGTTGCTTTTTTCCTGTTAGTCAATCTGGGTAAAATGGGAGAAATCTGGTAGATATATTGTTGTTGGAAAGTCTGTTAGGAAAAGCACTAATGAAAGCTTCATCACAATGGGAGCTGTTTAATCCTTCGCAAAGCAAATACCAGAGAGCTTCAACAACTGTTCTGGCCATCCTGTCAGATGTGAGTGACAGTTACTTGGATTCAGTTTCCTAGATAGAGGCATATTTCTGATCTGTGTTTTTAATCCTCTATTTTCAGTGTTAATGCTGTTTGAATATCTTCAGTCTATTGTTCGAATGACTTGGAAAACACTGTACAGTTTTCTGTTACAGTTCATCTGCACTTGTAAGACAGAGGGAAAAGCTGCTTTTGTTTATAAGTCTGTTCGTGCTGCTGTATCGGGAAGTATTCTAGTTTCTATTCTTGTGTCCTGTACCTCAAGGCTCAAATCACAATTTGAGTTCTACAGGTTTTGGACTGGTCATTGCTGAGGGCTGAGAAGAGCTGTGGATGAAGGCTGAGCATGACTGACGTGTTCATATTCATCAGAAAACAGAGTCAGCTGGAGAGAACGAGGGAGTAATTGTTGGTGTGCTCCTTCCCTCACTGCGTGTGCAGAAAGACGTAGGCTGCGGGGAGGAAGCTACCTGAGGTTATTAAGATTAATACTGCTAGAAATTCCAATCAGCTCACACAAGGCTGCTCCTCAAGGCTGTCAGATGCCTACTGCTTTCTCTGATTCAGGCGGGGCCACATCAATTTCGAATTTCCCAACAGAGGCTGCTATGATTTATGAGTTTAGGAGGCTGATAAATGTGGTTAGTTGAAGTGTTCATGAAATAATTGAATCAGAATAATTTCAGTCAGCTGTGCTCAATTTATTTTCTCTCATAACCACAGGAGGGTGCAATTTTGGATTGGGAGCTTCATCTCAAGGATTCCTGTCACAGGAAAGACATTGTGGAACCTGGAATAAGAGCAACATAATTTTGCTGCCAGGCCTGTATGACAGCTTATGAGTTGACTTAAGACCCATCAGAACTGGAGAGTAAGTACCTTGAGCTTTTCTGGTATTGCCCATGACAGAGGCTGAGTCAGTTCTGGTTTATGCATTGCGGGATCATGTCTGCCGGGAAGGATAATGAGAGTTTTACTATTTAGTGTTTGAAAATCACTTTACTGTTCAGTTGGGGGAGCGTTGTTCTTTACACTTGTTTGTAGCAAATTATATTTCAGATGACAAGTTTTATGAATATTTCACTTCTGGGTTTTGTGCATTTTTCTGGAGTGGTGGTTATCAGCATCAATTCTTACAGTGAAAGGAGCACCCATGCATCCCTGAAGAGTGTTATATGAAACTTTTAAAAGTAAATTTGACCCTACGAGTTTATCATTTGTCTGCTGTAACTTTCCCATATAGCCAAAAAAGAATTTCATTTTGGGTGGATTGTCCTAGAAAGAGTACCGAATGTAAAGCACGCTGTGGAAGGAAGGTGAGCTGATTACAGTGTTATGATGACTGGCTGAGGTCGGTGGAGAATGGAAAAGCCCAGCAAGCGCTCATCCCAAGAGCTAGGGAGCAACTGTGTTGCAGACAAAAATCTTCCTGTTGTCACGAGCAAGGTATTTTTAGTAATCTGAGATCTGCAAGCAGGGGAGGGTATGTGGGAAAAGGCAGGGGCTTGTGTCTGTGTTATTCGGTTCAGGTATCTTTGGAAATGTGCAAAGGAACTCTGCAAACAGTATACAGGCAAAAATTTAACAGGCTACTAGGTCTAGCGCTAGTGTATTCCCCATGTCTGGTAAGACACCTGAAGTGAATTTTGCTGGCCAGGAAGGTGTCAGTAGACTGGGGAAGGGTTGTTCTCTGCGCTGCTTGGAACAGAGTTGTAGAGTTGCCGTCTTCCCGCTCCATTTATCCTATTAGGATTTTATACCTTTGCATTTTTGGTGTCTTTTCCCTATTGAATCCTTGAGCTGCTAATGTTTCCCACCACAACAGTATTACCTCTGTCTGCAATTTCATGTTTACTGTGTGTGGCTTTTGCCCATAGACTTTCATACAGCCTTTTCCCGCAACTCGTCAGCTTTCTCAGAACTCGTAACCAAAGCTGGGCAGCGTGCCATAGGTGGCAAAGGGCTGCTGAGAGCAGCTTTCCCAAGAGTCCTAATCTGTGTAAGATAAAAATGGACAGGTTTATTTTATGGTGAGCCAGGAACGAAGCTGCTAGGGGTATGTGTTACCCCAGATAGTTTGTGTCAGCATGGATATACCAACGATCATATGACTTAACCTGGCCTGCGTATGAGTCTAGTCTAGTGTCTAGTCATCCATGGCTGAAGAGATGTGGGGAGGTCCTTTCACCATGTGGTGAAGAACAGCCCTACGCTTGCACACGAAGAAATAAATCTATCTCTGAGCTGTTATTCTCAAAGTTCCCTTGCCTTGGAACTCAGACATTTTAGGATTTTTTCATAAACGTAAAGTTTATTTTCTTTTTTTAAATTCTGTCCGTGATCTTCTGTTTTGGGTGGGGGGGGTGTCAGAATATGGGGGAACCAGAAGGATTTGAGGGCGAGGTATTATGACTGCATAGAAAGATTTGTGACCCTAACGTAAAGTATTATGTCCTTTAGAGCCCGATCTGTGTAGTGGGGTAGATCAGACTTAGGTGTTTCAGACATATCAGATGTATTGAAGATGCAGCTGGTGCGCTCATTTTGTGCTGGAAAATAAGTGATATTCTGAATAACAAAGTCCTGCAAAATTCAGCTACTGAAGTTTGAAGACTTTTCCGTGAGTATGTGTTAATTCCTGGAATTAATTCATGATGATTCTTTTGTCTCTAATGGTGGTTCCTTTTGTCTCCAGGTAATTTGGTACTGTGCCTACCTGCTGTAACTTACTTCTGTAGATTGTATAAATGCCTGTTTTGTATAGTTTAAAAAATGTTCTGTGGGGTGCAGGATCTCTCAGTTACATGTGCTCAGTATTGTGGCAGCACTATCCTATCCAGGAGTACAGCAAAAGTAAGTTAACTTAAAAGAAAACTGTTTGCTAAGGTTTTACCTACTTCCCTTTTTCACTGCTCAGCAGTTAGGAAGATGCTTCCGTGAGTAACTCTTACGGAATCTCTTTGCTGAGGTCTCTTTGCCATAAAATGTCAGAGAATGGTGGGGAGGAAGTTGTGAAAAATCTACTGCACAGAACGTTTTCCAAATCAAATTTGGACTTGAGGCTTAGCATAAAATCAGGGCACAAAATAACTACAGTCTGTGCAGAAAATGTTAATAGAAAAAGCCAGGATTACAGTAATGCGTTTTGTGTGGTCTTTGGTGAGTAGAGAACAGCAGAAGGGCATGTGGCAGGACTGTCTCACTTGTGTTTTTGCTTCTACTGCTGTGAAAAGCATTTTTAATACTTGCATAATTTAGAGCATGACATTATGATTTTCAAAGCTTCAAATTGGAGTAAAGCATTTACATAATCTAATTAAATCATGTAAATGTTTTATGATAATATTCAAGTAAGTGCAAAACTTGTTCTGCAGATGCATCCCGTTCTTAGACCATTGGGGAAACCCAATTTACGCGTGCAGATGTATGTTTCTAACCCTGCATACTCTGGGAGGTCAACAGGGTACTTACTGAATGCTCTGTTCTTAGTATAACCTCCAAAGCGTGCGTCGCAGAGCGTCATCTTTCCAAGAAGCTTGAAGGTAGGCTGGTACCAGAGGGAAAGGCAAAGCAGACTTAAAAGGCTACTTGCAACCTCTTATAATTTGAATGAAAGCAATGCTACTGCAGTATGTAATAAATTGCTTCCATTTCAGTGAACATTAAAATAATCCCATGGTGACCCTCTTAGCAGCAGCCCTGCCACATGTAGTATCAGATCTCACAAAGCATGCATCGTATTTGGATGGGAAGCTACCAGGGGAAGCCCCACAAATCCTCCTGGTAGCTGTTGGGTTTGTTTTTGCCTCTGGCTGCACAAACTCACAAAATATTGGAAGCACTTGGCCAGCATCCACGATGAGAGATGCTGTCTTGTAGTGAGAATATTTAAATAATGATTTTTTTATCAGCACAATCTCACTAAGCTACCTTCAGTAGAAGTTCTTGGTGAATCCTGTCTTTGCTAGGCCATACTACTACAATAAGCAAGTGAATTTCATCCTCATTTTCCAAGTGTAGCCAAGCTAATGCTAAGCTAGTACTAACGACATTCTTTTAGAAAGTATAGCACTGCTTTGCTACAATGAATTCAGGTAATTGGCAGAGGCAGGTTCTTCAAAACCGTCTCCCTCCGTTTTAAATACGCTCATTGCCATTGACTTTCATCAGTGCCACGCTGATTTACTCTAACTGATGACAGAAATGTGTGTGTATACACTGCCAGGTGTTCTGTGCTTTCACAGTAATTATAATGGTTGGGAAGCACTTGGACATTATCTGTGCCAGGCTGTTGATGGAACCCGTGTGCTGTTAGAAACATAGGGCTGACTGCACACACGGTGTTGACCTGGTTTGTGCACATGCTGTGACTGGTGAGCCCAGCAGCTCTGATTTTTATCTGAAAATTTGGATGTTTTAGGGAAAGCCTGGATTTAACATGCCTCTGACTCTGGGGTTTCTATTATTTACCGTTACAGTACATAACAATATCCAAAGTTTGTAAATTAGTTTGGAGCTCAGTGGTATGGAAGGCTGTGGATATGTGAAAGTCTTTGCTGAAGTAGCTCACAGAAAGGTGAAATACATCAGTAGTGAATTAAGTCTTTGCTAATTAGACGTAGAAATCTAATTACTTTGCAAATTTTTCATCTAATTTTTAAGGGAGTGAAGCTAGTGTAAATTTAAAATGGAAGCAGAGATGTTCAGCACAGAGTGTTAACTGCCAAGGAGAACAACACGGTGACCTTATTTGCAGCTGCACATGCATCATGTGTAGGAAAGCCTGTCATAGCCATAATGATTTAACATCAGGGCAGGCCAATATTTCTTGGTTCTTCCTCCGCAGTGTAGGCAGTTTCCTTTATAGGTGGAATGGGAAGCTGTAGGTGTTTCTGGTGAAAAATGGTAATGCTAGAGAGGTGCCCTTTACTACAAATCCAGCACCATTTGCTTTAGTTTACCTCCTGAAAAAGAATTTGCAAAGTCACAGCCCGGGGAATGAAGTCACATCTGGGTGAAGTTTAAGTTTGGGCATGGTTGGATTCTGCTTTTTTGGATTGCTCAGCTGTTTATTATACAATGTTTAAGCATAGTAGGTGACATTGGAGAATTTTAAAGCTGCTGAATTCTTTTTTAAGGTGCCAAGACTATTTCCTTGCAGAAAAGAATGCTTTTAGTTTAAAATCTGCAATATTTTGGTCATAGTAGATACTTTATATTTAGACATGAAAGCTCGTCGAGCTAAGTTTAATTCCAAACGCTAATACATTTACCTTGGTACAGCTATTCATAATTAAGGCATTTTGTAAGAGTACAAGTATTAACTACCACTAAATATCCTATCTCAATTACTGTTAATAGTTCCATAATAAAATCCCTTTCAATTACCTCTCAGTCCTGTACTGACTTTGAGCCTGATATATCACCTATTTAAACTCTACTGAAGGATCTCAGGTGGCAATCTTTAAAAATGTGTGGGCACTTACCCATCAGGCTTCGCAAGCACCCGATCCACAAGCATCCATGGCTACTGGATCACTTCTGAAGTCCACAGCTGCTCTGTTAAACCCTTCATGGCTTATATTCCTATCACTGCTCACCTGAGGCATCCACACTTCGGGAGGCAGAGACTTTAAATCAGCTTTTTTTAATTGCTAAAAATTGTAATTTAGGTTGCAGATTGGCAGTGTTTGTAAATTCATGTTTACAAATTATTGTAATTTTTGAGAAGAGTTTGATCTCTAAAGTTTGGGAGAAGGTAGAATAAATGGAAGAACAGCTAAAACAGAATTTAGTCCTCTCTGCACACCTACAGAGAACTTTTTCAACCTTAGCAATATCCTCCGATGTATATTAACTGTCTTCTGCAACTATGAGATGCAGCTCACAAAGTAGGACTATTTTAAGAGGAATAAATGCTGAGGAGTAAAATGAACAGCGAGGAGTATTTTGGTGTTTCTCACAATGCATCCAGTGAAAATACAAGGTAGCAAGTTTAAAACAAAAACTGCTTTTTCTCATAGCAGATAGCTTTTTGATGGAACTCACCACTGATGGAGTGAAAATCAAAGGAAGAAAGGAATTTTAAAAAAGGCATGGGCTTGTTCATGGACAGTGGTTTCAAGGGTTGCTATCTTAGTATCTAGTCCCACACAACTTTTGCCTCCAAGGTCTTTACTGTGGATTTCTGGGAACTGAACAGGTGATGCACAGGCTGAAATGGCCTTTCATTCTCTTGAAGCATGGCTGGTCGTGGAGGTAGGGTATGGGTTAGATGTCTTTGATATGATATAGTGCAGTGCTGCCATTCTCTGTCTTCCCTAGCAATGCAATCTGACCTCCATAAATAACTGTTTCCTTATTTAGAACTATGCTCTTTTCCACATTTTAAATAATATTTTTGAGAGACTTATTAAATGCTTTAAATACATGTACTTGAATCGTGAAACTATATAACCCTGTCTGGGGCATGTATGAAAACTACCACCACCATGTCAGTCCTGACAGGAAAGCCTGATACAGTGTTCATTGATGATGAAGAAGCCTTTGCTGTGGCTGCACTAGTTGTTAGGTTACTTACAATATTTTACAAATAGTTACGTGCCTTCTACCAAGGTGTACAAGCTAAGGTTTGCATCCGTGAAACCAGGTAGATTTGTGTTTAAGTTTTTGGAGAATCATCATTAATATTGTCCATTTAAATAGAAAAGAATGCCTACGCGAATATTAATACTGAGAGAGAGTACTAATTTTTTTCCTGTACTTTAGGATGTTTCATAACAAAAATATTAATGTTGTGTCTCACTAAAATTTAGAAAATTAATCTTAAATATTCTACACAGCAAAAGGCAATTTTTCTCAGTATTCAATTTCTTTGTTGATTTCAGTTTAAAAAGAATTTAAAAATCTGAACTTGGTTTAAGATCTTTTTTTAATTACTTTTTTTTTTTTTTACTATAAAGCAAAGACTTCTACAGCATGAGGGATAGAAATTCTCCTTTTGGTGCAGAGCTGTGAGATTCCATTACTCTGAATTCAAAACAAGCTCAACGAAGGTTGTTCACGCTTGGGGTGGGAGTCGAGGAAGAGGGAAGAAGCTTTTTTACTAAGCAGCAAACAGCATTAAAAGTGTTATTCTTTTCTAATCTAAAGTGGGAGAAACTTTTATTCCTACATCATATTACTGATCCTGTTCTTTTCTAGATTGTGTGGGCTGTCATTGCAGCCTGTGAGCGTTGAACACTTTCTGTGTTCAAACAGGAAAGACACTGACAATCAAGTAGAAAATATGAAAGGTCTGACAGTTTTCAGCTCAACTTTGAAAGGATAGTAAATTGATTTTAATTCTTTCTCTTGCTTTCTCCTCCGTCTGCTCCAGTCCACCACTGAAGGTAACATGTTTACCTTCATACCTTACCATAAGAATATGGCCTCTGTTGCAAGTGAACAAATTTGGGGTTTAATTTAATTTCCTAGTCTTTGTCTGACATTTAACTGACATTTTGATGGGGAAGAATTCAGTTGAGTCTTAACCCAAAAAATTAAAGTGAACCCAATTGTAGTGTCGCTGACTGTGTACCTGCAACTGCTTAAAAGAGTGAAGAAGCCACATGGAAATATTGCAAGAAATTTTAATATCATAGCAGTACTTGATAACTCTCAAAAATTTCTGGAGGAGAGCATAAATTGAATGGCATTAAAAAATTCCTGTGATTCTTAGCTCTGGTTTGTTGGCACCAATCATTTGGGTTTTTTTAACCATAACAGTTCCAAAATGTAAAAAGAACTAAATCGATCACATTATTGACATAGTCTGTATTTGCCTTTGCACATTGTTCCCAGCATAAGAGCCTGGCTGCAAAAGAAAAAGTAATTCTGTCTTCCTGGAGACTGGCATAGGTTCATTCAGTACTTTTTGAGAAGTTTTTGATACATTTGTTAATGCAACCTTAGCATGTTCACTGCAGCTTTTTAGCATGTTCACTGCTTTTGCTGCTATCTTAAAAGATGATTTTAACAAATACCACAGTTAGTGTCACTGACAGCAGACTTAATGCAAATAAAACAAAAGGGCATGGTCTAATCTTCAACAAGCCCCAAGTCTAACATGACTCTTCTTTTGTCCTTGATCAAACTGATTGGCATGTTATTCTAGTTGGCTGTAGCTTAAAATAACTGTATATTTTTCTTGTATCTCGGGAATGCTCAGGGCTCTGTTAATTTTGGTATTCTGAATATAGAATCAGTTTTGTCTTCTATGGCTACAGTGTCTGTACACACAGCACAATTTTACTTGCATGATATACAACTGTAAGAGAGAGAAAGAAGGATCCTTTTTGTAATAACAGGAAACAAAGGCACAAGGTGGTTTAAGTGATTTACTCAGGTAAATTGAACAGAAGGTGACTGTGGATGTTCCTGAAAACTTGGGTCTTGAGATTCTGTCCAGAAACTCAGTTTTTCAGTTCATCATTTTTAGCATTCTAGAAACATTACATTGTGTTGATATTTATTAATAGCATCATGATTCAGGAAAACACTTGTTGGTACAGTTTTGTGTTAGATAAACGTATAATTGGAAGAAAGTAGTTAGATGATTAGTTACTTTTAAATCTCTGAATCAGTTCAGTGGCCAAGATCATGTCCTCAAGAACATCCTTACCAAAGCAAAATGTCTGTTTAGAGAAGGAAACAAGCTGTCTCCTGTGCTCCGTAGCTGGTTGTAGGTCATGGAGCTGTTTGCCATGCTCTGTGGTCACAGTCACATCGGTTTTTCTTTCACCCTTGGAGAGCACAAAGATCAGCTCAAATGAACAGAAGAATGGCAATGCATTATAAGAATAAAATCTCTGCGCTGTAATTCAGAATTAAATAGCCCTTCGTGATCTACTCTTGCAAAGTATGGTCAGTTACTGCTCCATTATGATGGCATGTGATCTTAAGTATGGGGAAAGGAGTTTAATTAAAAAAAAAAAAAATTACTTCAGTGCATCTGGCAATGGAAAAAAATTAATTTTGTTTAATTTTTAATCAGACAGCCCGAGACAACCACTGAGCACTACTTGACAATTAGAATACTAATGAACTGCACACTGGGTTAGCCTGTTTTTAAAGGACAGCAAACAATGCACTCAGACTTGAGAGATTCTATTTCGTTCCAGTCAAGTCTTCATATGTTTACCTACTCGCTTTGTAAGAATTCAGGAAATGTTTGCCTTGTCTTCTTAAAAAATTCTACCCCATGGTTAATTATTTTTCAAATGCAAAAAGCACAGAAAGTGGTAAGTGGCTTTCTTGAAAGCATTCTTCAAAAATATATAAACAATGTAAAACATTAATCTTCACTGTTTGGCACACCTTCAGTGCCTTCAGTGTGTTCTTTTTGTTTGTTTATTTGTTTTCATTCTTCCTCTAGCATATTTGCAACTCTCTACCATTCTCTAACAGTTTAAAGTCTTTGGTCTTCATGCCTTCTATAGATATTGTAGTTATTGCTCTATAGCGTGCAATTTCATAAAAGATAGTCAAGTTGAAGGAAGAAATAAATTGCCCATGCCTAAAGTGTTTATTTCTTATAACCTTTATAAGCAGCTATCTGTAGCAAGGCTGAATATAGTAGGAAATGCTTAATGAATTCAGATGAGTTCTGAAACATAAATTAAGTAGCCTAACCATCCATAGTGGCCATGTCATATCAGCCTCACTGTGAAATGGATATTTTATTGCCCCCTCTATGTCACATTGTCAAGCAGAATGATATAATTATACCCTTGCTGGGATGAAGGATTCACACTAGCTCACATTAGACTCTCTTCCAGTTCCAGCTTTAAAAGTTTGTGGAGGCTGTAGCTGACTCTTCTGGGGTGTACTTACTCCTTTTGGATGTCATCCTTGTGTTGCTCTTCCAGCATTCAGCTGCTGAAGTCTGAACTCTGGCGCTTCCCTGAGGCCCTGACCCAAGGCTTGGATCTCAGCACATTAGGTGGTGAGGCAATGTCTGGGACAGATGTTTGCTGAGGGTGGCAAAACAGCTTAGGGGGGCTGACAGCTTGGTGTAGTCCAGGGCCCCAAAAAGCCAGGCTTGTCGCATCTCCTCTCAGTAGTTGAGCCAAGCCCGTAATCACTAAGAGGAGGGAGGTCAGCGTTAACCCAACGTAGACCTGTTGGCCTGCACCATGGGGGTGCTTCCATGGGGAAGCAGAGCATCAACCCTGACTCTTTAGAGCTTTTAGTCCCCTTTTCAACTAGCTCTTCGTTCTCCCCTCCTTCTCTTCTCACAGCAGGAGCTATCAGCAACCAGCACCTCAGGCTTGCGAGGCAACACTCAGTTCTTCCTATGCTGCAGAGCTCTTCAGATTCCTGGTTTACCCTGATCCGTGGACTCACCGCCCTGCATTTGCAGTATCAGTTTGGTCCCACTCCAGCACTGAAGCTGTTTCTGTGGGAGGCAGAGCTAACTCTAACGTAGGTAATATTACTTTAAGGTAATACTACTTTGAACCCATCTGGTTCAAAAGGACACCAGCTAGGGATGGAAATACAAAACAAGCTGATGTGTCCCACCTTACGCAGGAGTTACAGCTATTGAGAAAGAGGCAAGCCTGAACTTATAATAATGGGAGTAAACTTTGGTTCCAATACCTAGCAAACAAGCCGAAGCCCAGATTATCTAGATCAAACTGGGATATACCAAGCCAACAGCTGTCAGTCTTCAAGGAGATGTCCTCATTCTAATATTTTTTTCCATAATACTGTGCTGAACTAAAAAAATTTAGTTAATGAAAACAAGAGTTTTGATTTCTATGGTTTTCTGTAAAACCTAAAATTTAGAACTTTTGAATGAAAGGGTGAAAATCAAACCTCAAAATTAAATTTGTTTAAAAAACACAGGTCAGTTTCTATCATGGCAGTATGTAAAAACAATGTCTTATACTTTCTGCATATTGTTCCTCCACTAAAAAAATGAAAATTTAAGAGCTTATGTTGTCTTACATATCCATTCCTCATGTCAAGGAGTTGGATTCCTGTTAGGATTTCTCCTTGTATGATTCGCGATTCTGGAGTCTATCATTGGTTTTCCTGTTTTTTGGAATGCACAAAAACATCTGTCTTCACAGACTGAGGGAGAGTTGGTAGGGGGTACTTTCACTGTGGATAGTGGGCTTGTATTGAAGAGAAGATGCATTTTTAATGGTTAGGTGTGGAATCCAGGTTGCGTGGTAAAATAAGTATGTAACAGTAGAAGCCCTTACTCTTTGGATACCCATAAAAGCTTTCTTACTTTGATTAGATAAATAAAGTTAACATTGTATTTTAGTATTCTTTATTTTTTTTCCCCAGCTGACACTACTCCAGGAATAGAAAGTTATTTGAGCAGTCATTGTACAGTAACAGTGTTATGTGCAGCTAGGTAAATTCTCATGCAATGTGGAATAGCTGTTGTTTTCTTTTAGTTGTACATACTAAACAATTAAAAAACTAACAGTTAACCCAGGAGAGATAAAATATTACCTAAATAGGATAAACACTCTTTTGGAATATAGAAGCAGCTGGCCATGTGTTGGAAATAAAACTCTGCCTCATTTAAACTCCCAGTACCGGTAAATGAAGACCACTGTGTTTGAACAAGTATTTAATATGTAATACCAGGGAACTAAGATATTTAAGTGAGGAACCTTTCTAAGATCTTGCCTGGGATGTGAACAGCAGTGAAAGCTGGAGGTAAGGAGTAAAGAAGAAGAAATTCTGAGAGGAATATGGAGAATACCGTATCCTCCAAAGAGAGTGTAGCAGCCCATGGATGACTGTAGAGTTCTTCATTGAGAACTGGTGTCAGATGAGCAGGAAGACATGCATTTTAAATAATACAAGCTTATAAACAGAAAAGCACTGGAATGAGAACGAGGACTTCGTATTCTGTTCAGTATCTTGGTTTTCCCCCTGTAAAAGTCAGTATCTGGGATCTAATACATGATAAAGATGGAACCCAGTGGCGAAGAGGTGGGGTGTCTCATGTAGGAGTTGCTTTCTCACGCAAAGGCAGTGTTCCAGCTCACTCCTATATGAGTTGGCTGCTCCCCTAGTGCAGGGATGTGAGGTGGGAGCTGCTGGGTTTTTTGGAAATCTGCTGAGCAGCTATGTCTTGTCTCCGTGTGAGGCAGTAGCTCCTGCTAAGGTGCAGCTATTTGCCAGAGGCAGTGAAAAATAACGTTGGTACTGAAGAGTGGATTGTATGGCATATTGGCATGTGCCGCATTACTGCGAGGCACAGAGCTCCCTGCCTGTTAGACAGCACTCAGGCTCCAGAGCACTGCTTCTTATTTGTCAGTCTGTAATCCTCAGTAGTAAATGAGCAGGCGCTGAATTTACATTAGAAAGTGTGGGAATTCAGAATGATGTCCCTTGATGCTAGTAGTCTAAGCAGGCGCTCTGTCTTTATTTGTTTTTTTTAGTGAAGGTGTAATAATATATTGAGGTACCACACTGGGCAAAGCAAGACAAAGAAGTAACATTTCCTTGTTTAGCAAGCTGAGACCGTCTTCAGCTAGATAATAGAGACTTTCCCCCTTTTCCTTCCCCAACCTCTGCTCTCTTGGCCATGAAAGTTACAGTGAAAAGCGATTGCACGTTTGTTACTGCCCTGACCGCTGCGCTGCTCTATGGTGAATTGTACTACTCTGTCATCGTAATCTATTTTTCAACCTTGCTGCAGTATATGTATGTGAAAGCTACCTGGCATGCCTGATGGTGCGTGGCAAGCCAAATGTCTTGTGGTTTACAGGTGGCATTTTTCATGGCTTATCAGAAGACACTAAAAAAAGAGAACTTTTCATTTCTTAAAATGTACTAATCAGAGAAAGTAGGACAAAATAGTAAAGCTCAGTGTTTTGTACTAACAGTGAGTAGTATTAATCAAAAGTTAAATTCAGTTTCGTGACCCTAGTTATAAGACAATCATCTGAATGCGATTCTCCTTCTTGGAAAAGGATTTTAGTTACTTGTACACAAGTAGTTCTATACCGATGTCTTGCAGAAATGTGTGGTATTCACAACTAACAAAACAGTATACTTGAAGTACTGGTCTCCTGCTTTATAAGAAGGAGCTTAAGTGAATCAAATCCATACATGGAAAAAAGGTTTTCTCAAGAAGTCACAAGCAGATCTTGACTGAAATATGACTGATTTTATCCAAGAGAAAATGAACAAAATGAGAAGAAGACTTTTTATAACCAGGTTTCTCTAAGATCCACGTTAAGGCATCAGATTATCTTCTAAACTGAATAAACAAACTTGCACTACTGAGCAGCACAACATACTCAGAAGTTCAGTCGAATATATCCAACTAAGAAAGGGAGAGAAGTTATAACAGCATACTAATATGATATAAAGAATATAAACATAATATCACATCTCCTAATCACATCTCTAAATGTTATTTAGTGATGCTGAGTGAGGTTATAGGCAGTAGTTTGAAGACTGAACCAGTGTTCTTTTGATATTGGGTTGGTTTAAGTTACTTTCCTTATTCCACAGATAGGTTTTAACATACAGATTGGGAGAATGATGAATTTGTAAGTAACTAACATCTGGAAAATGCACTTAGATGCCGCTGTCATGAAAATAACTGGCCTAGACATAAAAGGCCTGATTAGCAAACTCAAAACATCCACCAGCTTCTTTTGAGGAAAAGCTCCATGATGCTATCAGAAAATGGGAGAGGGTGATTCTTCATTGTTCAGAAAAACGAGCCAGGTCCATTCATCGAGGAGAGTGAAAATGCAAGTTTCAGGCAAGTCGAGCACATTTCAATGCAATCAGGTTTTGCATCCACAGATACATGCACAGAAATGTAGCTGCTATCTTTCCAGTGACTGAGGCGGCAATGTTAATAGGTTCCAAGCACAGACAAGCACTATCTGTTTCCAGGAAAAAAAGCACAGTAATTGGAAACAATTAGGAGAGTACACACTGAATACAAAATAAGTTGAATAGTTAGACTGCTCGTGCTGTCTGATCAGTTTAATATTGCTCTGAGACCTGGAGAGAGCGTATTCAGCCCAGCAAAATTCTCCTCAGGAGCTACCTCACTTGACATCTTCAGTTTGCTTCCTCCTCCTGACCCTAAATGCAGCCAGGGATATTAGGAGGAGTAAATGTGGGGAGACTTGTAAGCTGGCTCCTTTCTTGTTATCCCAGTGTGAATATATAACTGGGATATATCTTTCCCTCTTGGCCCTATTTTTCAACAGACATAGGATGGCTGAAGAACTGAGGTTGCCTCTGTCCTATGATCAGAATCCAGAAAATCTACTGAACTTTAAAGCCATCCCTTCCTTGGTTTCGGAGGGAAGCTCAGAGGAGACATCCGTTGATTTCAGTGTTAGGAATTTCAATTAGCAACCTTTAAGACCAAAAATAGATTTGAATAGGAGACAGGGATTTAAAAGAAAATCTCTAGTTCTGTAAACAGGCATGCTTGATAAACAAAAATTATTATGGGAAAGCTGTATAACTACATTTTGGAATTACTTGATGTTTTGGAATACACCACTTGTTCAAAAAGGCCTCATACAGCTCTGTTGCTAGACTTGTTCCTTTTGGTTGTTGTGTATTTAGGCTTACGCTTGTTTAGCTCTATAGGTTTGGGGGTTTTTTGCCATTTTCAATGGTGCCAGATTTATATAGCTGTGGGAAAGAGCTAGACTTTTTTTCTAGTATAACGTTTTGTTTTGTTACAATTCTGGTAGCAGCTAAATGGCTATTTTACTCTGGAAAATGACTAGGAGAAATAGTTTCCTGGTCATTTATTAATTGTTTATAAACCACTCTATGATCACATTATCTTTGTTATTCCTACCACATCTGTATCAAGGCCTGACTTCCAGAGTACTTTGTGGGGCTAGGGATAATTGAGAAAGAAACCTGGCAGTATGAAAACATAGGCTGTTGGATGAGGTTTTTTGAAGGTGTTTTGGTAGTTATTTGCTGGAGCAAAACTGTATCTTAGGAGTTTTCAGGATTGTCAATAATACATAACATTTGCTGAAGCAGGCCGTTATTGTGAATGGAAAGGTTTTTTGGGACCAAATGTGTGTTATAACCACTTCTTCAATTAAATATATGTTGAATAAGAGATTTTTTTTTTTAATTATGACTTTGACTACATACAAAAGCCCAGTTGTCCTCCATTTTAAACCAAAATGGAAGCTAACCGGAGAGAGTTCAGTTGTTATCAGTAAAACATAAGGCAAAAAACCTTGATGCCTAATGATATGGTTTTCAGAAGGCAGCTTGCTACTCAGAGCAGTGGTGGGAGGAACAACTGGTGTGAGAATACCTGTGAGTTTGTGACAGAGCATGTTCTAGTCTGATAGGTAAGGAAAATGTCGAATAGCAATTCTTTTACCATAGGACTCTCATGCTCTTCAGCAGGCACTTTTGGTGATGGGTGAATAATTGAGTGTAATTATTTTGGGACTATCTGTCTGGAGGTTAGATTCCACCTGTCATGTCTTTTCTGTAACTCATTTTTCCCTTCCTTTCTATTCTTATCTCACATTATTTTGAGCTGCCATGGTATTGCTTGCTTGTAATATTATCAGTATGGATGCCACAATACAGAGCAGTGTGCCGAACCTCAACCAAATTAATTTAATTGGACATTTACCACGAATTTTTGGGGAGAGAAGTCTTGAGGCTTAACAAGGAATGGTATTGTATTTCCCTGATACTTGGAAATTATTTCAGAATGATTTTAATGAAATAAGGAAGCTTTGCTGGAGCATCTTATCTTTGTCTACAAAATCCTTTGGCTTTGATACATTCCAAGGATTGAAGTTAACAGTTTCTCTGAGTCTGTTCAGTTCTTAGTTTGTGTTTTTACTTGTAAAGTGAATAAAGCGTCTATATATTTATAAGCCATGCTCCCATAGCCTTCAGCAAACACTGCAGTTGATTAAAACATTGGGCAGAGCAGGTTTATCTGACTCCAATTCATCAGCATCCAGAGGTTATGAACCTCAGCTTATTAGGGGTGTATTAATGATGTGATTAACGGTATAGTACTTCTTCCTTCCAGTTTTGCTCTGGAGGTTGACTTCCATAGCAACAGGTCATCATCAGGGAAAATTCTGGGGTAAAGTCTATTAATGATTCCCATTTTATGGCTGGAAACTCTGAATCGTATTGGAGATTCACACTTAGCGGTTAGAAATGAACCCTTACTAGAAAATACAGTATTAGAAAGGGACAAATGGATGGGACTTAAGTTTCATTCTGATAAAAGGGCAAAACTGAAATGTGTCTCTTCTCTGTATTTGTGTTTTGGGGTGGGTTTTTTTCCTACCTTTGCTTTCAAAGATGCAAAGAGTGTTTGCTGATATTTGGGACTACCACATCCATAAAACCACTCTTTTAGAATTAAAAATGTTGAATCAGTGTACATTGTACAACAGAGGAGGAATGCAGAGGAACTGTACATGTCTCCTTAAAAGAGGAGGTAGAGAGAGGAATTTGTCTTGGAAAACTGCCTTGGAAGGGACTGGGACACGCCATCCTTGTGCCCCAAGTAGGCTCAGGTTGTCATTTCTATTTTGTAGATCATCAGAGATGGAAAACCCATAGCTTCTCTTGACACTTTATTCCAGTGCGTTATTATTATTCTTAGTGGACTGCTTTTCCTAAAGTCTATCCTGGATCTTTCTGGTGGGCATTTAAACCCATTACTACTTGTTCTGTCCACCACTGTTATGGAGAACAGATTATTTTCTTCCTTTTTTTCATATTTTGTAGCTCAGGTTTTCCAACTCTGCTAGTTCTCGTTGCTCTGTTTTTTAATGTCTTCTGTTTGTTCACACCTTTCTTGAATACCCAAAACCATTGTGCAGTGACATGCTTGTGATTCATAGATGGTAAATATCCAAATACCCCCAGGTGACACCCGACCTTTTTTCTTTTTTTTAACAGAAGGTATACTAACTAGCTCTTCCTTATCTTATATTTGTGATAGAGGTAATCACTATTTCTTTCAGCCTGGAGAAGTGAAGGCTTCAGGGAAACCTTATAACTACCTTCCAGGACCTAAATGGGGCCTACAGGAGAGATGGGGAAGGACTCTTTAGCATGGAGTGTAGCAATAGGATGAGGAGTAATGGTTTTAAACTGAAAGAGGGGAGATTTAGATTAGATATTAGGAAGAAATTCTTTACTGTGAGGGTGGCGAGACACTGGCACAGGTTGCCTGGGGAAGTTGTGGATGCCCCATCCCTGGAGGTGCTCAAGGCCAGGCTGGATGGGGCTCTGAGCAGCCTGGTCTAGTGGGAGGTGTCCCTGCCCAGGGCAGGGGGGTTGGAACTAGGTGATGTTTAAGGTCCCTTCCAACCCAAACCATTCTGTGATTCTTGTCAAAATCTATTTGAGTCTTTCTATAGTCCTCCAACATACTTGCAGTACCTCTTACTGTCAGGAATATTTTCTTCTATGTATCATCTAAATTGTTAAGACAAAAGCTGAAAAGGACTGGACCCTGGACAGGCCCTTTGAAGCACCACGCAATACATCTTTGTATTTGACAGTCAAACATCGGTCCTCCATGGGTACAGTTATCTAATTTCTGTTTCCAAATTTCATCACAACTTACTGAAGTCAAGATGTATGACAATTACTCCTCTTTCACTCAAAAGGCCTGTTAGCCACAGACAGGAAGAAATTGGATTGTTCTGTCAGTTTGTTCTTAAGAAATCTATATTGATTGCTACTTATCTCTGTGTCATCATATAGCTGCACACGACGATTTGCTTTATCCAGAACTGTTCTCAAGTCTGAAGTCCAGGTTGAGTTGTCTGTGGTTTCCCAGCTCCTCTTTCCTCCCAATTCTAAGCACGAGCAATACTCTTTCACCATCTTCCATGAGACATCACAGAGCTGCTATCAGTTCTCAGGTCTGTTCAACTATTTTTTTAATATATCTTAGCTGGTGTTTGTCAGACCAACTAAACCTGAAAAATATAATTAATCTAATAACCTCTGTTCTCAGTTGAGCTGTGACAGTTGTTGCTATTAATTCTGCTTGACACCAATAGACCCCCTTCATGAAGACTAATGTAAAAAGTCATGAAACCCTCTGGCTTGCTTTGCATCATCTCTACATTCTCTCTGAATAGTTGGGTAGTATCATCTGTCATCTTTATAGTTGTAAAGGCTGATACCTGCTTTATTTATTTGTTTACAGCTTACTACATAGATACTTTATGTTGTGTGTAATAGCTTATATGGTTCCTTTCTTGTGGATCCTTGTATTTGGGATCTCATGGAAATCTGTGAAGAGGGAGATTGCCCCTTTCCCAAGAGCATGCTCAAGAGCGACACGTTTCTGGAAGGTAGGCTGTGACAGCTAGGTTTTGAAACAGCAAATTGGGAGAGTGAGGGACTTATGAGACAGGCAGGTAACAGACTGGGGCCAGGAGGAGGATGAAGTATTTATACACCTAGAAAGGGCATAGTAGCTGCTAGATTAGAACAAGACATGAGGAAAAACATAGTCTGTAAGGACGTGGTAAGAAGCAAGAAGACTCGTTTTCAAAGCTTTTTACATCTTTTTTATTTGACCAGTTTGAGACTTTTTGCTATTTAAATAAATTACATTGTTCTACTTCATGTTTAGAGATTGCGAGCACTTTGGTGTTTTCGAGCATCCACTTTAAGGGCAGGTTATGGTCACATCCACTTCAGAAATGTGCCTGACCTGGTCTCCTCTCAGCTGTGATCATAGGGTTCCTTTGTTTCTTATGGTTATGTTTTGTGTCTTGACCTTTTTGCTTGTGCTCCAGCTGCTTGTGCCATTCTTTTATGCTCCTCTTAAGTGATCTGACCTAGTTGGTAAGCTTCTTTCCTGTGTTTGAGGACAATGAGGAAGTCATGATTTACCAAGGGTAGTCTCTTACAACACTTGTGTCCTTTTACATGGAGATGGGCAGAATTTGTGTCCTCAGTATTAATTCTCTCAGATTAATTCTCTTCTCAGATTAATTCTCTCTCTTTTTCACTGTGGTTTTTTTGTACACTGAAAATGGCAGTAATGCCTGATTTCAAGGATGAGACGTACACGCTTCCATAGGGTTCAGTCCCAACTTTCTCCAGGATAGAGTACTTGGTCATAATCTCATGGCTTCTGTTTGTAACATTGTCTGGCCTTCAGATGATACTAGCAACCAGCTTCTTCCCTCTGCGATTGCCAGGTTATTCTTTATTCCTGGCTCGTATTCTGTATAGCTATCCATGTTGTTTGTTATAATGGCCTTTTTATCCTTTGGCATCCTTGTGATCACAGATGTATCCTATGTATCATATCCTTTATCTCTCCTTTTTGCTTCCTAAAAGTTTATACCAGCAGGCATTATTGAATCAGACAACTTCTTCCCAGCCTTCGCTGGAGCAGAAAGGTAGGTGTCTCTTCTGTCAGGTACAGATCAGGACTATGGCCAAGGTATTCAGATTCCTCTCCGGGCATGGCTGACAGCTGCAGGTAGACACGGAGCATACAGATGGCTATGGTGATACTGTTTGTCCTCGTTGGTATTCCGTGTATTATAACCTTTATCGACCATTCTTTATATCCCCTCAGGAATTTCTTCTGTTCATTGCACAAACATATTGGGCTATGAAAAGTAGCAGTAAGTTAGTGTTAATTGCCAACTAGTGAACTTCCCATCTTCTCCACCTCCAAACACACAGTCCTTTTGTACTGAACCCTACCTGTTTGTATTTTCAAGAAGAAAAAATCTGGAATAAAAGATAAGATCTGACTATATCAATAAAGGACACAGAAGAGAAGACTCCTATTTAAAATCATGCATAATTAGAATACTGTATGCTGAATGTTGGTGTATAATCTTGGAAGAGAACTGCCAGGCATAGAAGAACATATTTAGACCTAAAACTGGGTTATGTGATAAGGAACTTCACCTCAATTATCTCCTACAGGACACTCGGGTGACACTTAAAAGGCTTGCACACTGCAGAGACACTCTGCAAACTCTTTACTTGTTGACAACAGTTTGGCTTCAGTGTTGTGAAGCTCAAGATTATTTGTTAAATCACCATGGATTTAGAAAGTACTCAAGATAATCTGCAGCAAATTTTGAAAAATAAGATAAAATATTCTACTGTTGTGATGTTTTTAAAAGTATATTTATAGTTTATTTTAGTAGTGTAATTTATTGCAGGAAGATATTGAAGCAGAGATCAAAAGCATATTACACTGCTGTAGGAATAATGGGGACATTCTCACTGGGTAAATTCCTTTTCTTGTGTCAGGACACAATCGACTATTGAATTGGCTTAAGACAAAATATAGTTACATTGTATAGGTTTCTTGTGTCCTTCTCTGAATGTCACATAGCAGCTGATGTCCAAGACAGCATATTTAATTAGATGAACCTTGGTTGTCATCTGGAATGACAGTCTGCATATTTTGGCTGATATTTCCACAAATGTGTAGAGGAAATGGAAATTACACAAGTTTTGTACCAATCTAAAATTTTACACAAATCTGGTGTTCTGGCTGTTTTGGTGTGTTCTTTTTTTTCCATGAAAGATAGCTGTTTATATGAAACCCAAAGAAAGAAATTAGCAGGAGCAAACTGAAGTCGGTAAAGCTGAACATTTTTGTGATAAATTTTTATGTGGCTATGAAAATGATGGATTTCATGGATTATTTTCTTTAGTGTAGGAACAGTACTAATTGTGGTTTGCCACCAGTGTTAAACTAGGATTTTGAATTTAGCCTGTGGCAATATAACAAGAACTTACGCCAACTTGCAGCGCTGTGCAGCTGCTGAAAACCCCCCGCTCTAGCAAGAGCCTTGAAAATGTATGAATGCAGAGCTTCGGCTCTGTCAATCTTCTTTGAAAAACGTTGGAGCAGATTCTACTCTAATGCGTGCCAGTATAAACCTAGAATTACTTCTGTGATGACTGTTGAACAGTTTTCATCAATGCAAGTGTAATAGAGGTTTTGTTCATTTAAACAGACGTGGATTTATAGGGAAGTCAAGGACTAAGAAAGCTAAGCCATCCAACTAGCAGCAGACAGCCTGGCATACTCCCTTTAAATTGGGGCCGCATCTGTCCCTGAGCGGCAGTAACCAGTGTAGCAAGACTATAGTAAAGCAGAGGGTGTAACTACACCAAAATAAGAAGGTCTTCACCTATGTTGGTAGATGCAGACGCTTGTGCAACACCCACGCTGCCTTTGTGGGTTTTCAAAACAGCAAAGTAAATTTAGAAACAAGCCTAAGAGACTCCTCTTTTAAAAATTTTTTTTGGTGGAGCTTCGTCCTGGAAATTGCTTAGGAACATTTTCAAAGTCCATTCTAAGACACTATAATACAGTTTTCCATTAAATTGTTAAGATAAAGCATTTCAGTGGTAATATAGTGGAACACAGAATCATAGAACTGCTTAGGTTGGAAGGGACCTTTCAGATCATCTAGTCCAACCATCAGCCTAA
This sequence comes from Rynchops niger, assembly GCA_013400035.1. Taxonomy (NCBI): domain Eukaryota; kingdom Metazoa; phylum Chordata; class Aves; order Charadriiformes; family Laridae; genus Rynchops; species Rynchops niger. The sequence goes on from VXBH01001236.1 coordinate 321,667, forward strand.
CTCTTGACAAAAACCATCACTAAACCATATCACTAAGCACTGTGTCTACCCATCTTTTAAATACCTCCAGGGATGGTGCCTCAACCACTTCCCTGGGCAGCCTGTTCAGGGAATGCTTGATAACCCTTTCAGTGTCAAAATCTTTCCTAATATCCAATCTAAACCTCCCCTGGTGCAACTTGAGGCCGTTTCCTCTTGTCCCATCATCTGTTACTTGGGAGCAGAGGACGACCCCTACCTCGCTACAACCTCCTTTCAGGTAGTTGTAGGGAGTGATAAGGTCTCCCCTCAGCCTCCTTTTCTCCAGACTGAACACCCCCAGCTCCCTCAGCTGCTCCTCATAAGACTTGTTCTCCAGACCCCTCACCAGCTTTGTTGCCCTTCTCTGGACTCACTCCAGCACCTCAATGTCTTTCCTGTAGTGAGGGACCCAAAACTGAACGCAGTACTCGAGGTGAGGCCTCACCAGTGCCAAGTACAGGGGGATGATCACTTCCCTAGTCCTACTCACCACCCTGTTCCTGATACAGGCTAGGATGCTGATGGCCTTCTTGGCCACCTGGGCACACTGCTGGCTCATATTCAGCCGGCAGTCGACCAACACCCCCAGGTCCTTTTCTGCCAGGCAGCTCTCCAGCCACTCTTCCCCAGGCCTGTAGCACTGCATGGGGTTGTTGTGACCCAAGTGCAGGCACTTGGCCTTGTTGAACCTCATACCATTGACCTCAGGCTATTGATCCAGCCTGTCCAGATCCCGCTGCAGAGCCTTCCTACCCTCAAACAGGTTGACACTCCCACCTAACTTGTCTGCAAACTTACTGAGGGTGCACCCAATCCCCTTGTCCAGATCACTGATAAAGATATTAAAGAAAACTGATCCTGATATTGAGCCCTGGGGCTCAGTACTAAATACCAAATACTCAACTAAATCTGGGGATACACACATAATTCCTACAAAGCTGAGAAAATACACAGTCAGGAACCAGTTGTTAGTCATCTCCAGGTGGAAGAGAAAGGTTGTTTCTTGCTATGCAGTCTTATGGTTGGCAGGTACTACTGTGAGTATCTTGGTGGCATTCTGTGATTTAGCTTGCAATTGCAGCAAGTTTGATTCAAGGAGCCTTTGTCACTTGCGCTTTAGTCAGTTCCAGACCCAGACTTTAGATTTTTTTGATTCTCAGGCATTCTTACAGACTCTTCTCTGAGTCCTGAGTACTCTATGTTTCTCAGGATTAAATTTTGCAAAGGCATCTACCGTGAATTTTTTTTTTTTTTACTTGATATTAAGGCTATCCTATTCTGCCTGTGCTGCAGCACCATTATAAATTGCTTTCATATAACTTGTGTTTCCCACTGAGGTGCAGATGCTTTGGATTCAAGAACAGCCCTGTAGAGATGAAGCTTTCCTAAGAATTTTTATTTCCATTAAAGCTTACAATGTCAGTATTTTTAGTAAGGCTTTTCAACTTATGTTACAGAAGGTATGCTTTCCTGAGTAGATGAGGCATGTTATCTCCCTGCGGGAACCCTTCTTGTGTCATAGCCAAAAATGGCAGTTTAAAATCTTCTATTTGGACTTCATTACATTAGGCAGAACCTTGCAGTGCGAAAACCCAGATGTTTTAATGCATAAAATATACTCTGTTGCATACACCTAGCCAAATTAATTATTCGGCAAAGTGTTTGTGGCGAAGCAGCAGTTAATGGAAGAGTGGCAGATGTCATACACAGAAGTGTCCATTTCGCTATGGTGCTTTATGGTCTGTTGTGACAGCTAAATGAAGCAGCTCAACAGCTGCCAGCATGTTAATGTTTTGTATTAAATAAACACACTTGGAAGAACTTTCCTCTGATTTTTAAGACATAATGACTGTGAAGGCAGTCGTGCTTCTTTGCAGATGAAGTTTGAAGTGGTTTGTAACTGATGCCCAGACAAATTGAGGAATAACATTGGACCGTAAGGTAGATCAGGGTGTTCTAATTTCTTTGGAGCTGTGTAACTCTGAACCTCAGCAGGGCTTAGAAATTCTTATGCAGTCTAAACACCAGTTTTAAAGAAATGTTGCGGGGAGGTAGATACTCTTCTTCCTTTATAGTCTTTAATAAGAGTAGAGAAATAAGCATAAGAAAACAGAAGCTTTTAGCTTGTGAAAAGTGAGGAAGCAAATCAACCAAAAAAGCTGAACCCATATAAACATAAACCCAATATAACTTCTGTCCATGTCTGTTAAATTCAATCCAGAAGGCTCGGAGCTGAAGGAATGATCATATAGAAATATTTCTGTTTTGGTTTTTTGTTGGTCAGTGATTGACTTGTAATGTCATCAGCTGATTCTCCAAGAAATCTTCTGTTTTGCCTGAGGGTATTCTCGATTGCCTTCCTGACCTCAACTATTTTGGAGTTGCTGTGCCTGATGTGGGTGTAACATACGACAGATTCTGCTGCATGTAGCTGGCCAGTCCGTGATTGTTTTCAAGTAGCTTATCCATTTCATGGGATCTGAGAGGGCATCCTTTATTGTTATGAAAAATACAGCTGATGGTATTCTCTTTAGCATGATACTTTTCATACTTGGCGGTCAAATTGAGTAGGGGCATATCTTTCAGCACCAAAGCTGCTGGAAAACAATGAGATAAATTATCATCATAGTTTTCTCCTCTCCACCTTGAGTTCCTGCTGCGTTTTTCTCTGAGTGTCTGCTTCTGACTGTGGCTGCCTGGTTTGTGTCACAAAATGAGAAACACACAGGACGCAGAAGTCTAGACCATTCACCCAGGGTTGCAGGAATGTGTGAAGATTTACCATCATCAGTGCCTCTTAGAAGTTGGAAAGAAGCTTTTGTGATAGCATTTGAGGAACCGCAAGGGAGCTGCACCTTTAACTGTATCTGTGGACAGAGCAATGACGACTTACTGACACTCTCTGCCATTCCCAGTATCTAATTTTTAAAAAGTGGAAGCACGAGCAATTACCGAATGTCTTGTCTTCCTGCTCTGTCTTCATTTGTTCAGCAAAGAGAGTGGAAACTTAGTGAGCTTCTTTGAGGAATGCACCAAGACCATGGAAGACTGGAGAAGCGTTTTGCCTGGCAACTCTACCAAAAAAGTATTTTTTGTAACTTTTTCTATGTTACATAGCTTTCCTTAGGAAAGGTAAAACCAACAACAGATTGATAAACTCACTCTTTTAATCTTTCTTTTTTGTAAAAAAGAAATGCAAATGCATGGACAACAAGCAATGATATAAATATTACAAACACTTGTGTGAAGTAAGTGGAAGGAAAGTGTAATGCTGTTGGAAAGCAAGGCTTGCTGCAACTTAAGCATAGGAGCTTACAGACTTGTGTTCCTTGAGTTTTTTTCATTTGGTCCCTTTTTCAGGAATCTTGGGGTTGAAGTTATGTGGCAGGACCCCACATTCAGTCCAGAGGGATCAGAGGGGAGCTCTTAATAGCCATTGCTTCAGAGCCCTGTGGGAACAAGTCTGGCAGACTTGTTTTCTGAAGTCTGCTGAGGCCATCGGGTGGTGGTAGTGTGCCGACAAAGGGAAGATGTCATTGTATTTCTCTATATTCACTTCTTTTCCCTCCTGAATTAATGCAGTACTCTCATCAATTAGCAGGCAGGCCATGATGCCTTGCTCGGTGAGCTGTCAGCATGCCTTTCTCATCTCTCCTGTTTCTGAGACCAGAGGTGCCCCTTCCAGTTCTCACACATCTCTCCTTCCTTCTTTGGTCTGACCACGTGCGGCTGTTAATAATAAAACGCACTTTTGAATGGTATGGAGATATGGAAAAGAAGCTGATCAAAACCCAAGGTGGACACCCTGACTGCAGGTAAGACAAATACGTAGCTTTCAGAACAATGCAGTGTCAGTAGAGCTAGAAAACTGTGCCTATAGGTTCACTGCAGGATATTCTCGGTTCTCTGGTGGGATGCTTGTTTCAGAAGAGTGTAAGGCAGCCTGGTCAGCCCTTAGTCATCTACAAGCAGTTGAAATGTCAACTGGAGTTACATGGCCAAAGTACATTAGCATGAAATTCAGTAACCTATCACTCAAGGACATCATTATGCTTCCTAAAAGGAATTCAGAGTATGTGTTATCTTCCTCTGTTTTATTAAGAATAGAGTCAGATCAACATAGGACACTTCAACTAAATAGCTAGATAACAGGTTAGTTTGGGTTTTTGGGGTTGTTGGGTGTTTGTTTGTTTGTTTGGTTTTTTTGGGGGGAGAGTGTTTTTTGGTGGTGTTTGGTTTGTGGGTTTATTACATTTTCTTAGCAAGTTTGGACATTCACAGTCGTAAGTGAAGTTGGTAAAATATGTGGAGGATTAGAACATCTTAAAATCGGATCCTTAATCTATTGTCATGACTATCAAGACTTCTGAACTGGTTTTGATGCCATAATAGAATAACAAGTATGTGGCCATTAGTTACTTTTGGGCTTGGAAGCAGCTCTGATAACAATAATTGTTCACTAGCTTCTCTTTTATGCTCAGCCTTAAATTCTCATTTAAGCAGGAGCCTGGCATGTAGATAGTTTAATTTGTATTTTTGAAACCTCCAAAAATCTGTTGCTTATAGCTGCTTTTTTCAACTCAGTAGGCAGATTTCCCCTGAAAAATACTTCGTTGCCCTTACTTTTCACCCGTATGACAAATAAATGAGCTTTAATTACTGTTTTTGTAGGGATTGAGTCTCTTTCAGGTTTTGATTTCTAATTTGAAACTGGGTAAATAAAATAAATGTAATCTTTATGTCAACAGAAGGCAAAGGAAGATTAAAAAGTAAGGCGCTACTCCTATAGCTTAACAACAATAGAATAAAAAGTGGAATAATGAACTGTAAATGTATCTAATTACATAAATAATGCATTTTTGTAATTGTCTACTAGGGGTGTGCTAACGAATCAATTATTTTTAATTGTAGGATGCTTGATTCTTTCAGAAATATAATTGATTGTAATCAAGAATCAATTAAATGTTGGTAGTAATTGTATTTATCAAATTTTATATATTATTATAGCTTAGAAATTTTTTCAAAAAAGGAAGTATTAAAGGACTATGGTAGCGTTATGTCTTCATACCATTGGGCTGATGGGGCGGTGCTTACTGTAATAGTGCACAATAAAAAAGAAACGCTTAATTTCTTCTCATCTTTGTTTCCGCTCTCATCTGATCTGTGCAGATAAGCAAGGGTTGAGACTTGCTCAGTATTCATAACTCTCAGCTTGCTGTATGAAGCAGGCTTTGATAGAAACCAAGTGCCCCCGTGTGAGGCTCTTTCAAAGGTGTGAAATTTGCAGTCCTGACCACGTCGTAAAAATAGTGCTCTGCACGGCAGGGTGGTGGTGTGCGAGGAATTCGTACCAGCCGGCCTTCCCCAAATGCCCCGGCAAGCAGTCAGCCCTAGGTGTCCTTTCTCTTCCAAACTATTTTTGCGTTGTAGTGTGTCATGTGAACTGTTATCTTTTAACCCAAACTAGCTATTGTTCTTCTTGCAAACAAAACTTTAACTAATAATTATAATTCCAAAGGAACTTGCACGAACCTGATGTGCACAGAGGAGGCATTCAGTCTGCCTTCCCACGACTCTACTGGCTATACAAATATGAAGGACAAACAACTAAATGAAGTCGATAAGACTCTAAATGGATAGTGAAGTGACCAGGTAAACGAAGAGAGCTCTGGTTTAACAGACCTCTTTTTGATACAATATGCAGATGTCTTGTTAATGCTGAGCCTTTTTTTGACTTCTGCAGACAGGGCCAATTTTGAGGCATATTACACTGTGGATGGGAGAGTGGATTATCTATTAACCGCATAAAGTACAGACCATATGTACAGTTCACATTTCCATGAGTTGACGGGCCCTGGCAACATACGTGACCAGCTTCTGTGCCTGGGGAAAACAGATCTGCACTGTATGTGTAGGTAAAGCCCAGAGCTCCCCACTAAGGGAAGCTGTTTGAGGACCTGGGATCTACTGCTACAGTTCCATGAGAAGAAGGAATTTTTTGGCAAGTGTGCAAAATACGTAGATAGTAAATATAGAGAGTGCCATCTACTGACGTGTAGGGGGAGAATATATATGTGGCATTGTCCAGAAATCTGCCGACTCAATAAAGTTGTTGTTACTCTCCAAATGGCTTCATGACTCGAGATACAAGCATGAGTCTAGTCTGGGCTTGTCTTTCCTCTGTCTCACTGTAAAGGGATCAGTCAAGCTGCCTGATGTAGTCTTGGTATTTCTAAAAACTTATCCTTGTAACCAAAAGCCCAAGATCGATGTGCAAAATTTCAATGGGAAGGAGGTTTTTTTTTTTTTTCATTTATTATTATTTTTAAGTCAGGTTGGGAAGAACCTAACTGTTTATTTTCTGCAGCTTTTTGGCCTGGTGTCACCGGAATCCTGGTGTAACCTGTGTCTTGTCCTTAGGTCTTTTGCTGGGTGGGCTGTGGAGGAGCTGCAGAAAAAGTGGGAAGTGGGGTCACCTCTCCCTGGTTTGTTTGTTTTTGTTTTTGTTTTTTTTTTCCTCAGGAAATTGAATGTTGAATTCTCATTTTACTACAGAAGAGTGCTCCATCAGAAAACATCTGACTATTACTATAAATTGCTCCTTACTTTGACGAAGAGAAATTATCAGAATTATTTGCTTTCCTGCCTGTGGGGGCTAATTATTTGAGTAGTGAGCTTATGAACTTGAAGACAATAATTTACCTTTTTTTTCTTTTTTCTTTTTTTTTTCTTTTTAGCACTATTTTTTAAACGTAAAGGATAAAGAAAGCACAGTAATGAATAAGGAAATTTTGGGCTTCCCCCCCACCTCTGAAAGCACCAGCTTACTGCTCAGAAAAGGTTAAAAAGACAAATCAAATGTTAGGAAATATTAGGCTGGGAGTGAAGAGCAAACAAAGAACTTGGTTATTCCACTGTATAAATCTGTGGTGCATCGTATCCAGAAGGCTGCATATGCAGGTTTGGTCTCCCTGCTTCAAAAGAAATGTTACACAAACTAGGGATGAGTAACAAAGCTGACCAGGAGTTAAGGAGCTGCTGCTGTACTCAAGAAGGTCCTACAAAAAACACAGAAGGGAGGAAATGGCTACTCTCCACTACTCACACTAGGAGAACTGAGAGGCAACCAAGTTTAAAAAAATGTTACTGTGCACAGATAAAACTGTGGAATTTGGTACCATAGTATGATCTGAGTGCCAAAATAATGGGATTCATGAAGAATTCATGAAGAGTACTTTGGCTGTTAAAGGTTGCTGCAATTGCAGCCTTGGACTCAGAATGCCCTTTCCCTTCTAACTTGGGACAGTCAACGCTGCATGTCCAGGAAGGATCACTTCATTCTCATCCCATTTCTTATATTTTCCTCTAATTACAGCCTACTGGACCTAGCAGGAAATAGACTAAAAACCCACCTGGTTTAATAATCTAACCCAAAGCAGCAGGAACCAGAAGATAGGACCTCACCTCTTCCTCTGTGTCTGCAGAGTTGTGCCCTATTTTCTATCATCTGCTCTGTTTGTGGCCCAGAGAGATGAATAATTTTTGCACGGGTGCCACTGGGTGTCATTTGGGATGACCGGTAGGCTCTGCTCAGGGTATCCTTTAGGAAGGGACAGAGGTATGCCCAGAACAGGATTTCTGACTCTGCTTTGTAACACAGGTGCCTAAGCTAACTAGGGACTGCAGTGCCAGTATTTCAGATTCCCAAGGCATTTATTGGCTCTATCCTTTAATTATGAACCAAATACAATATTCTTCAGTTCATCTGCAAATATCTCTTGAGGCTTGTTGTCAAGAGAATTTCTTCTAGCTTTTCAAACTCAAGTGAACTGTTTTGATGATAATATAACATAAACATGTCACTAGTCATGTGAAAGCGTTTGTATGTAAGTATGCTACATCATTTCCATTAGATGCTTGAAGTGGAAAATGTACAAAAATTGCAGACTTCTGCAGCTGGAAATTCTCTAGGTGTCCTCAGTTTCTTCCCAGGTTTGGAAGAAGACATGGTATGCCAGCTCCCACATTTCCATAAAAGCTTTGGTCATCAAAGCAATTTTCTTTGTTTATTATTTTAACCAGATAATTTTCCTCGCATTGAATGTCACCCTTGGCCTATGTCAACAAATAACCTTGAAAGGATTAAGTTAACTTTTTCCTTCCGTCTCCTTTGTGGCTTGCTTTCCTTCAGTAATTCTTTAGCATTGAGGTGATGCCAAGGGGTCCTGATTGAGGAAAATACACATCTTGTGCCATCTTCAAGTATACGAAACGGGGGAAAAAAAAGACAAAACCAGAGAAAGGTCTTTGTTCCAGTCGATTACAAACCTAACAGTCATGCCAGCTTCCTAAGTCAGTTGCCAGTTACATTCTGTAATGTCTTTGCTTCCTATAATATAAAAGTGCTTGTCGCTAACCTTGTTAGTAGGAGGTTCTTCCTGTGGTCTTAACCACCCACATTTAATTTCTGGGATAGTTCTTTTGAATTTTTATCCGGCTTGCATGCACGCTAGTGTCGGAATGTCTGTTGAGGATGGTTTCAGTGAAGGAGGCTGTCTGGAAGGGTATTAATGTTCTGATGCAGCTGAGTCCGTGAGGTTGCACCTGGAGATGGGAATGTTGCACCGATATCCTTTCAGGTTTTTTGTTTGTTAAGTGGCGGTGCGTGTCGACTGGGAAGAAATGTTCTTAAGCAAAGTTAATTCTTTGCGATTGAAATCATTTGCTGGAGAATGGCAGTTGGATTAGAAATCTCAGTCCTTGCAGTGCCGCCGCGCTACACCACTAGCCCAGGAGGTCACACTTTGGCAAACACAGAGCTCATGCATTTCTTTCAGTGATAATACTGTCAACTCCAATTTACAGCAGTCTGGTTTAATGCAGAGCTTACCAATAATTTGTAGTGATCAGAAGATCAATGAGGTTTAGTGTTCGCGTTCTGAATGAATAAGTAAGAGTTTGGTGGCCTCCTGGGGGCTTCTTTCTCATTTTTGTCTGCGACAGCTCAGAGTCCTCAAAGTTGAAGCTGTAATTCATTGATGTAATTTTAATTTTAGGATGTAGAAACCCAAGCACTTGATGTTTTTAAAGTTATCAGCTCCTGAAAGTTAAATTAGGGTGCTGTGTCAGTGATGGAATTTTATCCCCTTGGTTTTTAGCCATACAAATGTAGGCAAACCCTGGCTAACGGCCTCTGTTGTTAGCAGCGGCGTGCTCCCACACAGCGGTGCGGCTGTGTAGCAATCTTTCTTAAGGCCTTTCTTTCCCCCATGGGGTGACCTCTTTCCTGGCTCATTGAGATAAATTCTCCAAGGTTCTTGACCTGATCCGATGGAGGTGGAACCTGAACATCAGTTTTAAAATCAGTAGTCTCCATGTGAGCGCTGCGTCTAGCACATATTGTACTTTTAAGAATGAAATAAATAAATACCCTCCCTGCACCCAGAACCCAGCCATGGCTTTAACGTCTTCCGGAATAGAGGCATTTCATGCCACCTATTGAACTAAAGGGATTTTTTTTTTCCCTACCCATTTCTAATTTTTATGTGTACAACACTGAACTTACTCAAAGCAGCAAGGCATGAAGAATAAATTGCTGAGAGCTCTAGTGAGGAATGTATCATGTGAAATCACGGAGGAGAAAGAGCCAGCAGCTGTTACTGTGTTACTAGGAGAAAAACCCTTTCACAATGAAACACAGGGGTAAGACAGAGGAAAACGTATTTTAGCTCTCCTATGCTCTAGAGTTCCTTTTTTTTTTTATTTTTTTAAATTTATTTAATAAACCTGGAATCTGTTCTCTTATGTTGTCATCTACTGCAGCCCTCTCAGAAGGAAATCACTGAGATCTGAGATTGCACACTTGATATAAAGCCACTTTAGATTTAGAGAGGGGAAAAGATTATTAGAAATTGTTTGTCTGACAAGAAATGCAAATTACCTGTAATACTTGTTGCTAGTTCTAGTCTTGTAGATTTGTCGGTGTACATAAAATTCCTCCACTAAATTACAAGATCAGCCTAGATTTTGACATATTTGCAAATATTTATTATGTTTATCTTTCACACACATGGCATACGTGTATGTTAAGTTATGTGTTTTTAAAAGAAATCACACATCAGCTGCAATTTGTGGTGTACGAGTGATACAAGGACATTCTTAAGCTTTTGTACTCAAGAGCAGTTAAGAAAGACTAAACAACTTTGCAGTTAAAGTTAGCAAATTTCTAAGATTTAGGGGTTTGTCAAGAATTGACAAGCTATTTTTGCTGCACACAAATGATACCAGGTACAGAACAGTTACAGTAAATTTGGTAGGTTATTCCCCAGAATCTGGTATGTCCTAAACTCTAATGAGTACAGGCTCTGGATCTGTGGATTTCATTAATATTCCTGGACTGAGTCATATAGGCGTGAGTTATTTGAGGTGGCATTGCAATTTTTCCCTACCTGCTTAGGAAACACTATTCAGATTCTGCTCGCTGCTGGAGGAAACTGGCATCTTAATCCACTTTGCCTACTTTGCAGTTATTTAAATTTGTTATTTTAGGGAGGATTTTTTTCAGAACCTTGGCCTCAAATTGCTAAAAGCGCAGCTCTGGAGGAGCTTTTATCATTGTTTCGTCTGTATAGGAAGTGACAGTGTAAAGGATTCTTGTGCTTCCACATTACCTTTTAAGGTGCAGAGCGCAAATGGCCTGAGCAGAGACGGGTTGTCTCAGACAATGTGGCCAGGATACATACCTTGCCTATTTGAGAGCTCTGTGCGTTCGGTATTTCTGAGTCTTTTCCTGTCCCTGCCATTTGTTGTGCTGACTGTTTTCAAGTGCATAACTGCTCCCAGTGGCCTGTAATTGCAAGGTCACTCTAAGGTGAAGCTGTGCCTTGTTTAGGGAAAGACACAAACAGTCTGTTTAGGCCATATGTTGCTGCCTTGTCCTTTTCTTGAAGCCCTTGGGTAGCTCAGTGTGTTACGTACACTGATGAGGAGCACCAAAATCTCTCAGAACACATGACTGGGGCCAGCTTAGCTTCAGTGTAATTGGCAGCTTTGTGGAGTCTGTGCTCGAATCTTAGATGGGCATAGCAAGACAGCTATTCTGATCTGATATTTGATTTTGAGGGTGAACTACTCCACATTCCCTGATTTTTCTTGCTATCTTTTGCACTTTTATTGCAGAGAATGGAACACACCAGGTATTTATTTTTCTCATTTGTTTACAAAAGCGTCGCTTTTCCCATATCCATGGACGTGACTGCTCTATATCAGCTCACAGCTAGTGTCTGGAGAAAACTTTTTTAAAAATTGTGGGATTTTTTTTAAGAATTAAGCCTTTCTTTGCCACGAATGCAAAAATAAGGAAAGGGTCAAAATGTGTAAGGATGCTGCTTTCAGAAGCAGCTTGCTTACGGCTTTCCATTGATGTTCAGTCTAGACGTTTGCTCTAGCTATTAATTTGGTTAGAAACACTTAAGGACAGGGATCTATTATTTCCTCACTGAAAAAAAGCACAGGATAAAGCTTTGTTTTAAAACCGATTATGGTTGCTAAGTAACAGTCTTCCCTAAATTGAGTGTCTTCCTCAACAACTAATCCCAAAGTCTTAAACAGTGAGAAATTAAAGATGTGATAAATCTTACTCTGTCCATGTGATTAGCAGACATTTTGATTTAAACCTTGGTCCACTGTTGTCGGTGGAGAAAGCTTTCACTGGCTCAAAGACATGAGTATTTCTCCGCCGATTCTCATCCAGAGTAGAGTAATTTCTAGTATAACATACCTATTTGGCAAATTCTGTTCTTTTTAATGAACTAATTACTGGAATTTTCCACATTTCCTTCTCACATCTGCAGGGTTTTTCTGTTTCAGTTTGGTGATGAAGAAATACTTAAATATGGGAATTAAATTGGATATTGTCATTAAATCAAAAGGAGAATGTTTCAGGCTCAGCTAACGATGGCTGTTTCCAGCAGTGCGTGCGTTCTGTTCCCCAGTGGGTTATGGTAGTTACATGGGTGTAAAGCGGCTCTGCTTTTTCTCACAATGCTCACAAAAGGACAGAAAAGCAGATTTAGTTTTCAGGCTGAGGGCTGGAAGCACATCCTTCTGCTTCACAGCCGGTGCTTAATACTGTAAGTCATGGCACCTCTTGGTCAAGTCAATAAATCTCTTGCAGTGCAGAGACGCCCAGGGTAACAACATCTGAATTAGAACCAGAAATGGAAGTGGAACAGGCATGTCCGCGTGGCTCTGCACCTGAGCTACGGAGCTCTGCCGGAGCAGGTTTATGAGCTCCAGTGAAGTGCTGTGCTAATGCTTTTGGACCAAGATTAGTTCACCCGAGTGATGCTGTGCTGAGCAGACCGAGTAAGCGAGCATGGTCAGGCACTTGCTTGGTTCTTTGAGCACTATCCACCCCCGTTGCAGACATGCCTTCCAGTAATTTTCTTGGTGAACTTCTTGGTTATACCATATGGTTTCTATCTATTTTTTTCTCATTTGAAGGTCTCAAAGCTGTTGACAGCTTACAGAAATTGGTAAATATTATTGCAGTTGAAACTACTTTTGTGTTTTTTTGGAAAAGTCTGGGGAGATGATCAGACCTTGCAAACTGACTTAGAATGTGAATTTCTCACTGAAATATGTAGGAAGCCAGTTTCTCAAGTCTCTCAACATGGTTAAATTTCTTTCCCGGCTTTCAAATGTAGTTGTAAGAACAGTACTGATGCCGGCATCCACAGGATGATTATTTTGTGTCTTTGCGATTAACTAGACAATACAGCAAAGTTGGTATTTTAAGCATTCCGTTTCCCACCCACTTGGTACTTCTGGCATCTGAGTCTAGTGCACTGAGGTTTTTTATGCCTTCGACATTGAGCATTTGTCTTTGGCCTCCATACGTTCTCCATCCTCTGCAGCCCTCAGCACAAGGACATGCACCTGTTGGATCGGGTCTAGAGGAGGGCCATGAAGATGATCCGAGGGCTGGAGCATCTCTCCTATGAAGACAGGCTGAGAGAGTTGGGGTTGTTCAGCCCAGAGAAGGCTCCGGGGAGACCTTATAGCGGCCTTCCAGTACCTGAAGGGGGCCTACAGGAAAGCTGGAGAGGGGCTGGTTGCAAGGGCATGTAGCGATAGGACGAGGGGCAATGGTTTTAAACTAGAGCAGGGTAGGTTTAGATTAGACATTAGGAAGAAGTTCTTTACAATGAGGGTGGTGAGACACTGGCACAGGTTGCCCAGGGAGGTGGTGGAGGCTCCGTCCCTGGAGACATTGAAGGCCAGGCCTGATGAGGCTCTGAGCAACCTGATGTAGTTGAAGATGTCCCTGCTTACTGCAGGGGGGTTGGACTAGATGACCTTTCGAGGTCCCTTCCAACCCAACACATTCTATAATTCTATGATTCTGTGATCCTGTCCTCGCCGTGCTGTGCTTTCAGAGGTGCTCGCCTCTTTTTGCGCTCGTGCTTGAACCGCTATGAACTCCCATCTCAGGCTGGAGACTGGCCAGTTAGAGCACGTGCCGTTGAAGGGGAGGTCTGTGCAGAGCTGCGTTCTCAGCTGAAGAGCTCCTGGTTCTTCTGCAGTTGCCAAAAATACAGGAATAGTGGAAGGAATACAGTTGTATTGGAAGGCTCCAAGTGGGGGAATCCCCCTCTTACCCCCTCCCAAAAAAAGGCATAGTACCCAGAACATCGCCAGACTCAGGAAAACGGGAAGCTCATACAAATGCATTGTAAACCAGGGACCATTAAGTTCTCTGCCTCTCCCTTCAGATTGAAGTCACTGAAGGTTGTTTTGTCCTTGTTGGTCTAAATGTAAACTCTTTACAGGCAGCTTGTTTTTTAAAATGGGGGGGGGGAACACCCTGTAAAACCAGATCCTCTCTGTCTTCTGCTCAGTAAAAGTAGCGAACTGAGAAAATCCTGTCTGATCGGTGTAATCTGTGTTGTTTCTTCACAGAGGTTTATTTTTTTTTTGTGTTAGGATCTATTTAAAGCATTTTCGTGCATTGTGACCATTTAGCCAAGTGATTCAGATTGTTTGTAGCAGTAACCAGCTCCCTCATTACTCCCTGCTCCATGAATCTTTGTCAACTAAACCACTTAACTGCCAAAGATTTTCTATTCTCATTCATCAAAAATATTCTCAGATCATCAATTAAATATATTGATGAGAATTAGACCAAAAATGATCTTTGAGGAACCTCACTGTTTAGTCGCCCAATTCATTAATATTTTCCCTGTCACTTTGTTTTCAGATGTGCTGGTAAAGTAGTTTTTGATACCTTTAGTGGGTGTTGCTACTTCTGTATACTGCCATTTTTAAAATGGTTGGATTTTAAAATCAAGATGTCAGGTTTATTTTTTTTAATAAATCTAAGTCAGATTTATTTTTTTTTTAAATCCAAGTACTTCATCAACAGAAATTTCTTTAACATCCAAACTTGTATCCTGTCAAAAAAGGTTAGTGATGCGTTTGACAAGACTTAGTTACCATCAAAGTTGTTGGTGGAAATAGTTTTATTTTTTTAGCATCTATTTCTTTGTTGATTGTCTCTATTTTTGAAAGACCTATTTATATGTCTTAGAAGCCGTATCAGGTTACTTAGACTCTAAATCCTTATTAACACTACTGCCCTCTTTTTTTTTTTTTATTTTTGCTTTTTAAAAAAACTCCAAACTAGGGAACAAAATTTACATTTCTGTAATCATGTAGAAATAATCTGTTTTTTCAAAAGATTTATCAATAATTATCAAGATTTGGGAAAATTCTGAGTCTTTTAAAAAGCAGTAAGTTGTACTGTCATTATTTTTCTTTTCTCTTGTTATTTGTATATAGGTGGCTTTTATGTTTCATCACTCCTGTGGGGCATCTAGTAATGTATGTGTCATTTGTTCCCAGTTTTTACAAATACTTCCCTAAGACTTCTGTGCTCCCAAATTACAGTTCTGGTGACTTAAAGTTTTGGGAAGCTGGCTCTTTTAAAAGTTTTTACTGTATTCTTTATTGTTTGGTGTACCACATGCTGCTTAAAGGAAGTAAATGCAACATAATAATCGTGTTTTTTTTTTTCAATTCATCCACCTTCTTTTAAAGTCAGTTTTTAACTCTGTCAGTGAAGCTTACTATTGCGTTACCTCTGTTGAGTGTTGAGCATGGTCATAAACAAATTATTTTCTACTGTTTTAAAAATATATAAATATCAGATGTTTTCCAGTTTCCAAGTGTTCTTATATTGAAGTTCAATATAAGAATACTTTTTCCACCTCTTGCACATCATGGACAGCTCTTAAAGGAAAATTTGGCCTGTTTTATGGTGATACTTAGTATTTGGAAGGAGTGGAGCGGGTGACCTCCAGTATCCTGTCTTTGGTGTTGTGAGTCAGAGTCCTCAAAGTCTAAATTATCTGCTGGAAAAATGGTGTAGACACAGTGACGTACCATGTTGCTGGTAAACTTCAATATCAGTGCCTGACTATTGTGATCCATGCCACTGGTTTCAGTAATATTTCCAGTACTTTGTGTTTTCCTCTATATATAGATATCTTCAATTCCTCTTACCAGTTACTTAGGCAGATAGTGTTCACAGATAGGTACTTTTTAGTTTTTAAGTACGTTCTCTGAAAGGTTCAGTGCGATTAGATTTATGTTGTTGTGAGACTAGGTTACATAACAGTGCTTGTGCCGTAATTATTCTATTGAATGAAAAACCCTCCTGGCTACCCAATCATGTTTATTACTTTGGAGAGTGAGATTTTACAAAGATGGGTCCAACTGAAGCGTAAAACTCCCTCTGTCATGATAGACCTTTCAGTACTTCACAAACCAAAACCTACCTCTCGGTCCCCCACCATTTTAGCTCACCCACAGCTAGCCTTACAGATTTAGCAAATTCCTTGTTCTTGAGGGAAACGCCACATTAATGACATAACTTTCCAGATACTCTCCTCCTTCAACAACCTAAGGTTTTCCAGGATCAGTGGAAGACAGGTTGGTAAGGTGTCAGAGGTACCAAAGGAGGTTACTGCCAGAGGAAACGCTCTTTATCATGTTTAGTCTTTCAGTTCTGGAAGCAAGCAAACTATCCTGGTTGTTCAGGTGCTCTGTGAACGTTATCTCCACAAGAAGGCTTTCATAACCGTGTGGTAAGTGTGTGCGCTTTGAGCTGGACGGCGATTCAGTTCTTTCCTCCAGCCGCTCTTTCCTTCCCCTCAGATGCCTCATGCAGCATATTGACGTACACATCTGTGAAGATATACATTCAGTCAGCTTGCAAATTGACATTGCGACTGCATCCATTAATGAAATACATAACTTTAAGACACGTATTCAGTCTTTTCCAGACTACAATTGCAATACTGTCTCTCTACCAGTTTACGTTGTCACCAACAATTTGAATATTAGAACGCCTCAACCAATTTTAAAAATTATGGAAGTAATAAATACCTTCATCAGTTTTTCCGAACTCATTTCTTACAAATGAATGATTTGCCTTTAGAAGTAAAATTGCACTTATTTCTGCATGATTTCCAGAATTACCCTGAAAACGTATAATTTTATAAGATAGACAAGATAAGAAAAACTTTTCAAGAAAGAAATAGTCCATCAGATATCAATTATATTGTGTTCTGTTACCTTAGATTGGCTATCCTACGTATCTGGTGAATTTGAAACAAACTGCTAAGTAATTTCAGTAGGGGTTTTCCCATTATTTTCTCAGACTTGTGCTTTCCTTTCTTTTCTAATGTGACATCCACTTTTTATGTTTTGATCAAAGCCAGAAAGATCATTGTTTTTATTTGAAAAGAACTAGTACATGAATCTCTCTTCTCTTTTTATGATATGCTTATTTGTGATCTACTGTAATAATTTACAAAGATGCTTATGAGAACCTATACTCATGGGCATAAAACTGGCTAAACAGAAATTCCTTGTTATGTGAGAAAAGAATTTTCTTCCACTTAATTTAAGTGCAATGTTGAAATGAAACATTAGTACAAAGAGATTTGAAGGTATTGTATTTTAGAGGTCAAGTTATTGTGGTATTATGGTAATAATAAAACATTTTCATAGCTCATCAAACTTATAAAGAAAAGGATTGATTAAGTTAGGGAACCTATACAGAAAATTAAGGCTATTTAAAGTATTCATGACACAGACCCCTGAAAATAACAAGTGCCTTATTAAGAAGTTCTGTTGCTAGGAGACAGTAACCACAGTGTCAGAATAACATGTTTTTATTTCATATAAGAAATGCTGGTTAATGCGCATAGTTAGGTAATGAGCAAGGATAGCTATGGGATGTAAGATTGGGTCAAATGCTTAACTTGTGAGATGGGGAGCCCATAAAAAGTGCAGGTCTTTAAAGTCTATCTTAGTGTATGTGTGCCACGAGAACAGACAGTGATCCAAGATATGTTTGAAGCTTGACTAGAAGTAGGTAGACACCCTGCTCCAAAGTACTCAGATGAAGTAATTCCAGTTCATAAATCAAATAAGAATAAATGAAGATAATAAACAGCTTTTAAAAAATGAGTCGTTTATGCAGCTGTTTAATCTTGCTGATACAGAATCAGGTTCAGCGAAGGAAAGAATGGCATGGTTCATAATGCCATACAATAAACTAAACTGTCTAAAAGCAAAGTTTCTAAAAGCATCAGGACTTTGGAGAGACAAGAAGGAGGTTCTGTGTCACCAGGAAGAACGCAGTACTGTATTCTAGGAGGTGACAGGAAAGCTACCACAGCGAAAGAAATATCAAAATAGCAGATTCTTCGTAAAAACAATTTCATGACTAACATCTGCCAGTTGCCTTAACTAGGGAAATTCTGAAATAAGTATGTAAATATATGAATTGAAAGAATTTTATCTGGAAAGCATGATCCACATCGCTACGCTGTGTGGTTATAACAGCGTGGCAGAGGGGATGTCTTGTTGAACTCCAACAAGGCACATCATAAGGCTCACACTATGCTTTGGTTTTGTACGTATTCTCCACAGTGGAGAATATGTACAGTTTTCCCAGTTTTGCTAGCTTTAGGGACTCCCTAAAAGCCATACTGACTGCTCTCTGCTGGACTCCAGGCAGATACAGAAAACTTGTGCTTCTAACTCCACTCCCCCAACTCCCCTTGGTATCGGTGCTTTGAGCTGGTAAGTATATAGGCTTTGGTCGTATATGCAGGAGAAGATATTTCTTAACAGCAGCATCCTATCATTCTCCTAAACATCTTCTCTTCGTCTTTTTTGAATGGAAGCAGCCTGCAAGCTGGATGTAGCCCCTAGAGTGCTGATTCAGGCATGCTGAACTGCCTTTCAGTTGTTCTTCGTTTCTTTCAAACTTTATTTTGATTAAGATGAAACATTCAAAAATGCGAATCTGCGTTTCAAGAAATATGGCCTTGCTAAGTTAATTATTTAACTAGTGATGATTTCATATTGTATCAAAACTAACCAGGACATCTGTTAGTCTCTGTTACTGTTCTTCTGTGTGGGTGGCAATGAAGCTGCAAAGAGTACTCCAAGGGCAATCAAAAGAGACTTCAGGGCCTTGGGATGGTAGGGGTATTTGGAGCACAGGTTATTTTTTCCTCTCTCCTTCCGGTTGTGGGCAGTGACATCGGAAGAAACAGTTGGGCACAGCCTGTTAATTCATGGCTCTGTGGCTGGTGCCACCAACACAGTTTTGGGTTTTTTGATAATGGGATGGCCTACATGGCACCAGGCTTGCTGGGATCAAATGGGGTTCGCCTTTTTGAAAGGGGGAAGAGGGTCTTTGCTCACATGCTAGTGGGGCTCACTGACAGAGCTTTAAACTAGGCTGGAAGGGGGATAATACCAGGCTTGCCCATGACAAGCTGTGGGACGACACACCAAGGTTAGAGGGACGGGGTGCTGGCAAGAGCCTGCAGTCTGTTGCTCTAAGCAGTGCTGGCTACACTGCAGCACACTTGAAGTCTTACAGAGACAAGCCAGGGGCTCCTGAGGTAATAGGAGCCAAGAGGGAAACACCAGTGAAAGACCTCAAAGGAATTAAGGGGTGTTCCTCTGAGAAGGTGACACAGCTGGTAGCCCAGCTGAAGTGCCTCTACACCAATGTATGCAGCATGGGCAACAAACAGGAGGAGCTGGAAGCCACCGTGCTGCTAGGGCATTCCAGGTCAGGTTGGATGGGGCCCTGAGCAACCTGTCAACTTGAAGATGTCCCTGGTCATTGCAGGGGTATTGGGTTAGATGACCTTTAAAGGTCCCTTCCATCCCAAACTATTCTAGGATTCTGTTCTGTGAATCCATGATCTGTGAGAAGCTGTGCTTGATTGCTATTGGTGGCTTATGCAGTGGTTCCTTCTCTTACAAGTAAAG
Organism: Rynchops niger; assembly: GCA_013400035.1. Lineage (NCBI taxonomy): Eukaryota > Metazoa > Chordata > Aves > Charadriiformes > Laridae > Rynchops > Rynchops niger. Next base: position 341,053 of record VXBH01001236.1, read on the forward strand.
GAATCTGGGTGAACAGCATAAAAATGCTTTCAGATATTCACTTGCATTCAAAATTCATATGTTCCCCCCTCCTCTACCTGTTTTGGACAACCTTCTGGAAAATGCTTTTGTGAAAGGCTTTACTGGCAGAAACAGCAAATGTAAAATACATGTAAGTAAGTAATTGAGGAAATGAGTTTTTTATCTCTTTCAAATGTAAAATTATCCTATTATGTTTAACCATTCAGGCAACAGAAAAAAAAATAGAACCTGATATTTGCAGCCAATGAAAATTAATAAAAGTGCACATTTTGAATGTCAACAACTTTTTTCAACTTGCTTGGGATCAGACTACATGGGCCTAGGTATGATTTACAAAAATTGCTCAATGAATAATGAATACATTTGTGATTTGTATGCAAACATAAAAATTGTAAGCTGCTCCTGGTTAATTCACAGAGAGGGGAAAACAACAAAATACAAAGATTAATTAATTTGAATAATTTATTGCTCTATATGAAGTCAGCCATTCAACTTGAAATGCATTTCCATCCCACTCCCCAGAGGTTATATGCCCAAATTAAGGAGTACCCAGAGGGCACACGCACATTTTGCACAAGATCACAACATCTGTGATGGTGTTTCCTCCTTTATCTCCCATAACCCTGCTCAAGCGATAACCACCAGTGGCGGTCATAATGGATGTGTCTGGTCGTGATGGCCGCATCCAGCTCAAAGTGAATTCTGGGGAGACACATACCATCACCATAGCCAAGGGCTGACTTGGTCAATGCGCCTGCCTAACCACAGTACCGGTACTGTGGTCAATATGCAAGTCTGACTGCACACCAGGATCTCCCCTTGAGCAGGGATGCTTCACTAAGATTATTTCTTAGATTGATTGTGCATACATAGTCCTTTAGACATAAACTGTTGACAGTGTCTGGGACTAGGACTGGATCCAGCCGCACCTAGACTCCTCTCTGAGAAGTTTAGAAAGCAAGGGGGTCCTCCTGAACCTCGTCACTCAATGGGAGGGTCTTCCTGACAATTCTGTCTGACCCTATCCTCTGCAGTAAATAACCAAGTATGCCTTGCCATTGAATCTTGTTAAGCCACTGTTGCATTTACTATCGGCCTTTGTTACATCTCTGTTTCATATCAATAAATATATCACTGCTTCTCTCTTACGAGTGAAGTGCATCACTCCATCCGCGACAACATCTCTAGAAAATAGAGATGGGACAAATTCTAGTTTGACTGGATTCCCACCTGAGGAGTACGCTGAGCGCGTCCTGCACTTTCTCTCTGGACACTGCTAGTAGCAAAAACTGAGGAACTTGCCTGTTGTTGGTGAAACTTTTCTTACTATTTCAGTGTATTTCAGATGATGCCTCAGAATGGATTCTTCACACGAGATTATTTTTTAAAAAAGAAAACCAGTTTTTGGCCCTAAACTCAATTAATCTCTAGAGCTGTTTATAAACCTAGCAGTAGCAGATAACTGTAAGATAAGAAAAATGCCTTTCACATTTATACATGTTCTTAGAGAAGCTCTTATCCAATCACAAATTTTCCAATCCTTCATAAAATTCAGATACATATATCATTTGCACTGAAACAAAGAAATAATTGCAATTTGTAAATGCAGATGTTTTCTTACATAGGTCTGAAATTGTGCCATGATGCTATTGCCTTGGCCTGTTCCCATTAAGAGTTATCTCATGTACAAAGTTATCTATGTCCTCTCAGTCCACTTTGCAAAGAATACATAGCAGTTTCCTGAGCAGAGTGGGAAAATACAGACAGTGGTTTCCTGTCCGAGTCTGGTTTGCTGCCAGTTCCATGCTCATGTGCTCTCTTCTCTCCTTTTAAAATGCCCCCTTATAAATCTCCATGTTTTCTTCTTCTGTGCTCAGATTGCTGTAATGTAAGGAGCATCTCGGGCTCTCCATTTGCAGACTGTTTTCACGGTCACGTAGCATAGCTTCTGCTCAGACCTTGCCGTGCCTGTTTGTACCTGACGCCGTCAGTTCAGGTTCATGTTCCTCTCCAGATTCTCTCAAAACTAAATGGGAAGACTTGTTCTTTGCATTGTTTCAGCTATCATTAAATATGAGGGAATGTAGCTGCGACCCTTCACTGGTTGCTCTTGCTGACTGAACTCAGGGTGGTTAGGGGTCTTTCAGAAATGTCCATACGTCATTAGCTATTTCAGGACAAGAATGATGCGGGGGTATCTGTGTTTTCTAACACGTATATAGGGGTTTCAATTATTACTAAAACTATGTTGTAGCAACAGAGCAGTTATACTTGGCAAATAATTTAAGTCAGGTTTAGCAAACAAATCCTTTGATAAATCAAACAGTATGTTTTTATTTCACGAGGGTTTTTAAAAAATCTGTATGTTGGTTGTGCTCTTCAACAAAAACCTAGATACATAATGCAGGAACCAAGAATGGATGTATTAGAAGACAAGAACACATTGCATCCAAGTGTAATAGATAAGCAATGAAAACCTATTTCGAAAAGAAACAGCTAACTGAAAAAGCAGATGTATAGGTTCTGCTGGTTTTTTTGAAGACAGTTTCTTTATCGTAAATTAACAACTTTTATTGAATTTTTGTATTTCCTGTTGCTTCGTCTAGAGGTATGGTTACGAAAAATAAAAAATAATGATCTAAATGTGTTGTGTTGTTTCTCTTTTCTGCTGAGGTTCATTTTGTGGCATGGTGCCTGTTTTTTTTTCATAGTGCCACTGCCAAATGCAATTAAGATTATGTCCTGGTTTAAGATGGAACAGAAGCAATTTTCTTTCCAGTAATTTTACTTTTCAGTTAAGTCTCTTCTAACAAGCTGTGCTCTCTGAAATCGAAGGTACGTTTTTCAGACAGTGTTGGCTTCGAACAGTGATAACGTCTGACGCTTATAGTTAATACCAAGGAATGGTATGCAGAGAGGCCCTTGCTTATACTTATTGCTATAAAAACCAAGGTCAGTTAACTTTGTTGTGTGTCACATTGGAGGGTTGGAAGCGGAAAAGTGTAGAGAGGTCACACCTGCGGACAGGACAGGTGACCCAAAACTGACCAAAGGGGTCAGCCTCTTTTTTTCACGGCCAGTGTCCAAGGAGGACTCTGTTCTTCTGCTTTGGATTCCAATCCGTGTCTTCCTGAATCCAATTCTTGAATCCAGCTCCCGTCTGCCGCTGAGTCCAGTCCCAGTGCTGGCCAGTGACGTGATCCTGGGAAGCTCAATATTGGATTTTTATATATTTCATTATTTTCTTATTAATATTATTATATTTTTTTATTGTTAATATTTCATTAAAGCTGGTTTAGTTTTTTTCAACGCATAAGTCTCTCTCCCTTATTCTCTCTCATTCCTTCCCTTATGGGAAGAAAGAGAGGCTAATAGAGAGCATTTGTCGTTTGTTTAGTGGCCAGCCAGACCTAAAACCACGATAAATTACAAATGCAGAACTAGATTAAAAGAATATGATTAAGATTGCAAAGTCAGGAAAGATCATAATTAAGGTTGCCTGTGCAGTTTTAACTCAGTTCCTGTGTGTACGTCCATCCTGATAAGAGTGTTTAATTACATAGTCATGGACGTTCTTTTTTCACAGGGCATTTTCCCAGTCATTGAGCATCATCGGTCCTCTGTGTGGGTAAAGTAGCTATTCAAAACTCTTTTTCTCCCTGTTGGACTTTCCTAGGCCTCGCTCATTGCTGGCTAGCCAAATCTTGTTATGCAGAGCGAATTATTAATTGCATTGGATCTCTCCAATGGCGTTTATCACTGTTGTATTTCATATGTCTTTCAAATAAGAATGAATATATTTTCATGTGAGAAGTGCGTGCTGTTGTCTTTTTATAAAGGGGAATAGGGATAAATTGTCATCATTGAAGTTTGCTAATTTTGAGCATCCCCTTTGAGGTACTTGGTAAACTTGGTATTTGAGTCAACTACAATACTACTAAAGCCCACTGACTTCTGCGCAGCTCTTCCTGCATACAGCTTCTCCTTGTTGTGTGGGGTCAGCAATGAGGACACAGAGAGACAAGGTCTCTGCTCTCTGGACCTGGACTTGAGATGTCTCATACTGTCCCAGAACTGCAATTAATGGGGAAACCTAAGTCCAAAATGGACTTTTGATAGTCTGAGCCTTGAATTCTCTCCTGAAAATGTAGGTAGTGTATTCACTTTCTGAATGTGACAGGAGGAATAGATGCATCTCCTTTTCTATCCAGTATGCTGTCGGTTACAATTCCCATCTAGACAGAGATGGGGGCTCCTATTTTTCTTCTTCCTGTGGGTTTGCAAACCTATCTGATATCTCAGGGGTTGTCTCCACCCTATCAACAGACTATGTTGGAGATGGAACATCTTACTGACTCCTATTAAAATGGTTCTATTTTAATGGTTAAGTGTTTTTGTTTGGATTTTTATAACTGGATTAGAGGGTGGAAGAGAAGAAGGTATATGATTCTTTCAATTAAAGATCAGAACATTCACATGCTGACAGTAGCATTCCACTGTATCATAGCTCCTGTAGGTCTGAAGGTCCTCAACCAGAAAAAAGTATCTGACCAATACTGTTGACTGGATCACTCCTGTACCCTGCCTTCCCCAGTCCCGCAGATCTCAACTTGAAGCCCAAATGCCCAAGTACGGACAGATAAAAGAAGCATGAAGCAGAAATAAAGCAATGAAATTTCAGATGGTTTTACTAAAGCCACAAATACCTGAAAACAATTTTATGATGGAACTTTTTGGTGATTGGTTGTCTCCTGTTTTAAGTTGACCTTATTTAAAATGCTACCACCTGACAAGTGAAGGGAAAGTTTCTGATTATTTTTTTTTCCTTATTAGAGCTATTTAAATTATTTCATTATAAGAACCATGAAATTTTTGGTATTACTTTTCTTTGTGTACAGTGAGTTGGGTCCCACTCCCTGGGACCCTCCTTAAACAACAACAAGAATCTTAGCATAAGTTCCCTGTAGCTGTGAGCAAGTTTGCAAATAAGGGATTTATTTTATTTTAAATGTAACTTTGGAATAATAGAAGTTCGATTCTCATTTTAAGGTAGGGAGGTATTTTTGTATTTTGAAAAACTAAGAAATTATAATTTAAATTTATTATGAAAACTGTAAGAGCAGATAACAGTCAAAAGGACTTAACCAGAAGTAAGGAAAAAAGAAAATGTAATTCACCAGTTATAGTTTTTGTGGAACTTTCATTGACCTTATTGATGGGAACCTTTTGAAGTTTAATCAGGACAAATACAAAACCCTGTACCTGGAAAGGAAGAACCTCTTGTAATAGCACAGAATGGGGACTGCGTGGCTCTGGTGTAAAGATCCGAGGGTCTTGGTGGTCCACAAGCTGAAATAAGCTTGAATGAAAGTATAGTTGGAGGATCGATTCCCTAGGTATTGCTGTACCAGTGAATGTTCAGCACACTTGTATATCTGGCATCATTTAGGACTTAGAGTTCTGTAGTGAAAGAAACATGCAAAGAAAGTCCTAGCTGATAACCATTTTTTGAAAACGTGGCCTGCAAGCTTTGAGTAAAGCCTTCTGCAGCTTTGGTGATTGTAAATATTAGCCAGGGCTGACAGGCAGTTCCATGACCTGAATTGTCAAAAGAACAGATTCCCAGGGGATAGCTAGTAAGTTTGATCGTGCTCTTCCATGTATCACATCTGCGAGCCTGTCTGTTAAAGAAAAAAAATGAAAAACAACAGTTTTCAGACTGCAGAACTCTTAAAATGTCTGAATCAGAAGAGTATCAGTACAAATATTTCAGAATGATAATCTAGTTCAAGGGTTTCGTGTAGTTTAATCCAGTATCTGGTGGTCATGTCCTGATAAAATAGCAGCTAATTTCTCTAGTCTCACCCAGTCGTCTATGCTTTATTCTTCAAAAGGATAGTTCAGAAGACATGACCACCGAAAAAAAGAAAGGTTTACTGTGCAAGGTTTACTGGTTTGGGCATAATGTGGTGAAGGTAGCATGACAGTTTCCATACTCATGCTGGTTTGTGTCCAGTTAGGTAGGTGCACGTACGAGGGTTGCTTCTACCAGTCTGTATCTACCTGCAGAGCTGTGCCTGCTATTACCATATCTGACAAAGAATAAGCTGTGATCATAATATATAGGACATGGGAGGTCTTGAAATAAGCTTTCTCCTTGGTAATTGGCAGGAGAGGCTGAGTGGCTTTAGCGTAGAGTACTGAAGTGTATTTCTGAACTGATTTCACCTTTATTTCAGAGAAACCAGAAGGGTAATAATTTCATAATTTCATAAAAGTGTTATCAAGATCTAGAGAAGAACGTTGTTCATTTGAATTTGGAAGAGAATACAAGTGACGGCTTTGTATCTGTAAACTTCAGAGTGCTCTAGTAATTCGTCATGCTCGACAGGAAGGAAACCAAATTGAAGGAAGTGGGTGTATAGTGATCTTAGCACAGTTTTGGATTTAGCTGAACTTTACTCTTCAGTTCACTGGCTTGCGTGACATTAAGAAGACAAGAAAGGTCAGTCAAATGGCAACATCAAAAAGGTTCTTAAATTTCAAGGATAGCTCTTTGGCCAGGCTGGTGAATCCTTAGCCAATTCTGGTATACCAGTAGACAAACAATCGACTCTAGATGCAAAACTATATTCTTTTGGTTTTCAAATAACGTGCAGTGGTATAGCAACATTCCCAAATTCCCACCGCAATCAAATGGAAAATAGATTTTGCGAATGTGTTACTTAACTCTTTTAGCAGATTCTAAAAGATGGAGGCTTTGATTTGTGTAAAGCTGTTTATGGTGCTGCTTAAGATTTGATATCCACATTGATGCTATTATAAGTGGGAATATAATTAATACTTCTTCCTGGCACTAGGGCCAGCAGGTCAGTAGTTTCTCAGGAAAGGAAAAATCTTACACCTGTGCCAAGTAGGAGCTCTGCTTCGTGAAGTTCTGCTTGTACCAAGTGGAGTTTCAGTTTGGTAGATAAGGGTGCTGTAATCAAAATACTGAAAGTGCAGAAATGAAGGTCTGCTTGAATTACATTTGACCTACGAGGTTTTTTTTAGCCTCAGTGGATCTCCTGCATAGACTTGTAGCCAGTTTGGCATGCATTTATGCACTCTACCCAACTCTTCTTCACATGACTGGTATTGAAAATTGTAGTAAGGCTGGCAAGCTTCCAGGGTTAGCAAACCGTTGTAGAAGTGCCTTCACTCTTTGAAGAGCAAACAGTAAAGAATAAATGAGTCGTTCTCAAATGTCCACAGATGGAAATTAGCCCTGATCCTTTATGGATGGATGTTAGCAGAATAGTGGCATAAATTAAAAATACCAATAAAATACTATTCAAGTGATTTAATCGAAGGTATCAAGGCCAGCTAGTTCAAGACAGAAAATGAAATAATTCCAGAGATGACTGCTGATTTAACCTGTTGCAATTAATACACTTCAGTGCCCTTGATATGTCTCCAGTTGATGAATGCAATGGTAATGACTACTGAATCCATCAAAAATAAACATATTCATTGTGGCTGACTTTTGAATTTAGAACAACCAGAACAGAAAGTTAAACCACTGGGCTAATTTGAGGCACCTCACCACTGCAGTAGATAAGTGTTCTCATTTCTTGCATATTGTATGCCTGTACCCACCTAGCAGGAGGAAGACCTAGAGAAGTGATGAAAACCATCACTTAACAGAAAGTGTTCCCTAAGTTCCTAAGAGATATTTATGCGTCGTTTCATTTTCCAGGCTAAACATATTTTTCAGCTGTGGATGTGTGTGACCACCGAGATAAACTTCAGTGTGCATCAGTACAGATTGATTATTCTAGGCAGTGCATCATGAGCATTACATTTGTTCCTCCAAGATAAAAAGCCAAGTTATTCCTTGGAACAACCTTTTGGATGCTGTTAAACAGCAGATTCCTCTGCTTTGTAGCAATTCAAATGGCTGAATGGGCAGATCCTGACAAGAGTAGTTCATGCCTTTTAAACATTTGGTGTGGACACTAGGCTTAATTTTTGCTATGCAGTAGACTGATAAGTTTCAGTGCCTGTAGGACACTTGTGAATAGATGCCACTGTGGATGCAAGTGATATCTTAAAGCTGCTATCCCAGAACTCCAAATATTGGATCAGTAGTAGTTTTGCTGCTGACATCAACAGCAGTATAAATGCATTATGATAATAGCAGCATTAAAAAACCTGTTCTAATGAAAATTATAAAAATCTGAAAGCAAGCTAGATATAGAATAGAATATGTCAGTTGGAAGGGACCTGCAGTGATCCAACTGCCGACCACTTCAAGGCTGACCAAAAGTTAAAGCATGTGATTAAGGACATTGTTTAAATGCCTTTTAAACACCCACAGGCTTGGGGCATTGACCACCTCTCTGAGGTCGATATGCGATACAGAATCCCAAGAATCTCTTACAGCTAACTGCACCAAAGGATTGCACCTCAGTCACATGGTTCCCTTTTCTAAGGAAAGGATCTGTAAAACCTAACTTTACCTACTTTGCTATAGTCAATATTTATAAGATAGTAGGTAGTTTTTATTTGCTGTGAAAGATACTTATGTAGTTATTTTTGGGGAGGGAGGCCCCCTTTTTGTCTATGTCATTCAAACCATCTTAATTTTAAGTTATACCGGACAAATTCCCAACTTTCTGGTATTCTCTGTTAGAAGCCAATCCCAAGCCTGTCATCATGATGGTAAGGAACAGAGTCTTTGGAGACGCAGCAACTCATTTGCAGTGAATTCCTGGATGGTTTTTCTTAAATTGGCTCTTCCCCAGGAGTAGCTTAAATGTGCTTATTCATTTAAATAGTTTACTACTGGGAAAACAAAGCTCTATAAAGTACAAGATCTCATTTGCAAAGGGGGTCCTGGGGACTGAAAGTGGATGTACATGTACCATGTGTTTCAGTCTCCATCTTCTACTTTTCCTGCTGTTAGGAAATAATTTGAAAATTACCTAAAATAGGAACAATATACTCAATGGCTGAACAAAAGGCTCAGATGTGTCTCCACAGCAGAACCCACAGTGGTAGCCTTCAGCAATAGTTCCCGTAGTCCACAGAAAAAGAAAGAAGCAAGTGGTTACTGGGAGAAACAGCACAGCTTCCTCCCAGAGGGTTGTCACAGACCCGAGGGAGGGCTCGGCTGTGGTGTGTGGGAGCCGCTGGCCATGACTGTACTAGTGAAAGGGATGCGCCTAGGACCATTCTTTGGTCATGAGAGCATCTGTCACATAACAGATCATGTCCATGGTGATATTTTAAAAAAAGAGCTCTCAAATTCTGAAACAGAGATGCTGGCTCAATAATGTCTTTGAAAATTATTTTTTGGCTAATGCCAAGTCTTGAGTCATGCCTGTGCCTAAAGTATGTCAAGGATCTGTCTAACAACAGAAGTTATAGACTTTCAGTGCAACTTCTCTTTTCAGAGATCCCTTGGAATTGTGCAATGAAAGGTGTTTTCACCTAATTTAGGGGCAGAATAAACTAAATCCTTGGGTCGTTTGTGCTTATCAAAGAGACCAAACCACGGGTGATAAAAGCTCTAGGAAAACAAGGCTTTTTGCAAACGTGTAAAATTTCTTCAGTTGGAATAGTTTATTGGATGACAGTATGGAGAATATCTTTCAGGAAATACACTTTAAAAGTGTCACAAGCACAATGAATTGCCCTGAAAATAATGATCATTTTACTAATGACACTTCAGCGCTGGCCCTTTTTATCTTGGGCGTCCTTGAAACACAAGAAAATGTTTTGCACACTATCAGAAAGTCCCACAAAATTACATTTGTTGGAACAGAACCTGGCACCATTTGTAATTTTAGTTTAATGATCCAACAGAATAAAAAAAAAAAAAAGGCTCAGAAACAACTGCCTACTTTTGGGGGGGCTTTTTTAGATTTTACCCAATGCTTTGTTCAGGCCCTTGGGCAGTCCGTGTTTGGCTGAACGCTTTCTGGAGAATCCAAAAGACTTCAGAGGTGCTTCTAAAAGTGTTAACGTTAACTATGGAATGTAGAACACAAAAAGGGGGCTCTTCAAATTTGAATTAAATTCTTTTCTGTACTACAATGTCTAGACATTGGAAACTGGCTTTAGTGGTTGATGGTACGTGGTTTTTTTTGGCATACTGTTAGAGTTAAAATTTAATATCGTGTAGGAGATCATCTGTGCTATTATATGTAAATGAATCAGAATCATAGAATCATTTACATTGGAAAAGACCAAAAGATTAAGTCCAGCTGTAAACCTAACACTGCCAGGTCCACGACCAAACCATGTACCTAAATACCACATCTACACGTCTTTTAAACACCTCCAGGGATGGTGACTCAACCCCTTCCCTGAGCAGCCTGTTCCAATGCTTGATAACCCTTTCAGTGAAGAATTTTTCCTAATATCCAATCTAAACCTCCCCTGGCAGAATTTAAGGCCGTTTCCTCTTGTCCTATCACTTGTTACTTAGGGGAAGAGACCAACCCTCACCTCGCTACAACCTCCTTTGAAAGAAAGAAGACAAACTCTTTCAGGTAAAATATGTTACTTCAAAAAATGCATATTTGTCCTATATATTCCTCATTTTTTTCTGCCATCTATTTTATCATAAACACAGGAACTAGCTACAGTCCCCAAAGGAAGGAATTAAATTTAAGAATGCAGATACCACTCATTTTTTTCAAATTATCTGAAAAAACATGATTTAGATTTTCTAAATGGAACCACAGTTATTAAATTCAAGACATGATTTTCAGTTATTTTTAAGGGTGTAACTAGGATAAGTGAGCTAAAGTTGCATATACTTTATAAAATCAGTATTTTATCATGTTGGTGTTTGTCTTCTTCCCTGAACAATGGTTTCTATTGTCGTCTTGTACAGTTATGTCTGTTTGATTATTAACAGTTTCATAAAAATATATTTTTTGCCCGTTTTCTATTTTGCTGTTCATTCTGTCTGGGAAGGAGTTTTTTTCTCTAAAAAGACAAAGAGCTCAGTTGCCTGAATGTAATTGCATTCTCAGTTTACTTTAAGCAGAGATTTTAGTTGATCTGAAGTAAAAAATGTTGGGTTTTTGCCGTAAGCCAGGTGAACAAAAGCTGCGCTTTCCCATTTTTTCCCTGACTTTATTACCTAATTGTTATTCCTTATTACAAGGTGTCTTGCTATTATTTTATTTATTTATTTTGCAGCAGGCTCCTTTGCTCTTACACTTGCTCTAACTGGTAGTAAACCCTTAATGCCACAGTGACCAATGGAAAATCGCCGTGTCTGACACTACGAGACAAAAGAAGCAGGAGGGATCTGTGAAAAATGCCTGCAAGAAGCAAAGCACAGTGTGGACGGAGATGATTCACGTCTCTGCAGTGATTCTTCAGTAAAAGGTAGCAGAGCAGAACCAAAGACCATTTTCACTTGTCTTGAATTCATTTCACCTGATCTCTAAAGTATTTCCCTGCTACCCAGTGGAGCTTTGAAATGGGCTGCATGTCTAAGTACTGCTGCTTTTTTTTGCCTTTTTTTTTAATTTCCCAAAAAGAGTGAAAAAGGCAGCTAACAGAGGGAGAAGCTGTAGGCAAGTAATGCAGAAAAGAAACCCATTCAGCCATCTGTCCATCCATCCCTTGAAACTTTCACAGGTTTTTGTGCAATCTGATATAGAATAAAAAGGTTTTAAAAAACATGTAATGATCTTAAGTTCCTGAGTCACTTAAATGCTTTTGAAAATGTTGCTAGACATTGATGCATCTGTATTTAAACAAAGAAACGCTTTCTATGTAACAAAGCTGCTGGTAATTTTTAATCTACTTTTATGGATATTTTAGTTGCTTCCTTGAAAAATGAGCATTTTTTTTTCTCTTTTGCAAGGATTTTAATGACTGTTTGATTTAGGAACTTAGGGCTATCTTATTCCTAACCAAGTCTATGTAAATCTGCTGGTTGCTTTTAATGGAGCAGAATCAAACCTGTTGCCCTTCGTCCTGTAAAGCTATAGGCACTTTTTTATATGAGGCCCTCACAGACTCAAGGTAAGTATATTTAAGCTTGCATGGATAAAATGACATTGGGCTGGGAGTGACCTTGTGGATCCCTGTGTTCCCTTTCAGCACAGACAATCGCAACCATCCTATGAGTTAATTTTATTTGGGTTTAAACCAGTGATAGGGCCTGCCCTGTTAGTGTTACTGAAAAGATGCTTGGAATTTTCCTGCCTTCATGGTTGAATCGTTTTCTGGCATTCCAGCTCGTGTCTGCAGACACCTGAGATCCAAGTCCAAATGCTTCCTGATTTGACTTCAGCTGAAGCTGGAAAAAATCAACAAAGGTTTTGCCGCTCCTGAGGTATTGAATGAGGATTCCTCACGTTTAAATTTAATTTCAGTGGGGAGTGGCTTACTGTGTTAAATTCTGTGGGAGGGGCCTGGATTTTTCGGGGCTGCTCGAGCTCCATATGTGTTACCTAAAGTGTTGCAGCTGAGACTTTCATCGCCCAGGCCCCCTCTGTTCCTTGTGGGGAACCATTTGCTGCTGCTCATTTTTGTGGCTGAATTTTGGATCTTTCTAAAAAAAATGACTTTTTCTGAAACTTCTGGCCACGTAGAAGTAATGCCATTGTTACTTGTGCACTACCACGCTATGTAACCCTTGTTATATGATTTAGGCTAATTACGCTGTTGAAAGTTTAAAAGGGAGCTGCTGAGGCCGGTGGATCTGAATCTTCGCCAAAGAAACTAATTTACTGCCCAGGAAGTGATAGACAATTAGGGCTGGCAATTGCAATGCCATAGGAAAGTAAAGAATGGCCCATTTCCTCTTGCACAAACAGGACATAATCTTTTTATGCTAAGTACTCTGCTTTGCAGACACACACAAGAGCCCCCGTGCCTGTGTCTTAAAAGAAGAAGCCTACCGATATAATATGTATTATGTTCATTGATGCTATATATTGTAAGGTTTTTACTGTAGAAGTGCTTTTGCCTTGCCAGGGTTAGACAAACATTACATCAGCCTTTTTATTTTCCTCCCATCACTGGTGTTCCAGGCCCTGATAGCTAGAGGTGGGTTTCACTACGTGTCAGGGTAATTGCGGAGAATGTAGCGCTCAGCCTGCCCCGTCTCAGATCTGCAACTACAGCTCAGGACGCGAGACAAAGGAAAAAGAGAGAGAAAACATGTGTGTGAGCGCATGTAGGCAGTTTTAACAGAAGGGAATTAGCCGGCTCGGAGCTTTGGTTATCAAATAGAGAGAATTTCAGCTCTGGTTTCTTGTCTGAATCAGTCAGATCCACAATATCCAAAAGCGGTTGTCAGCTGATGATTGATGGGTTGCCTGTGAAGTAATTAGTTCAAACTGGTCTCCCCCAGCGGGGCTCACCTGGAGCTTGTACACCCTTTCCGGGTGTACCAGGGCCAGCCAAAGAGGTCGGTGCCTCCAGCCAGCCCCCAGCTCCTTGTAACCATCCCTTTGCTGAAGTGAGGGCTGCCTCTCCCACCCGCCGCCTGCCCAGTTGCTGCTGTAATTGCTTCCAAACCCATCTTGGTCAAAACGAGCCAAATAACCTTAAAAAGTTGAAATAATTAGCTGCAGCTAACCTGGCCGGTTTTGGCTGGGAAGGCTGGAGGTGGCTGGGGGGCTGCAGCGTCGGGCCAGGCAGAGGGGGCTGGGGTCAGTAACCTGCACAGCCAGCATAGCTGCACCTGGAAGGGGATCTACAAACACTAAGCTGCTTTGTTCATTCCTTTGACATCTCCAGACCCATTCCCAGAGACTAAATCAGAGTAAGAAATCATCCACTTGGTCTTACTCATTGTCCTTTGATTTTCCTGTTACGGGTACCAGTCAGTTAATGAACGTGCCTTAACCTATTAAGACTAGACCTTGGTCCCGTTACAAGAGCAACCAAATAATTGTTGCTTTCTGTGAAATTGGAGGTTAGCTCTTGAATATCAAGAGGGTTTGTAATTCTTTGATCTACAACAATGCAAAAGTGGTCAGTGCAGGGAATATGAACACTTGTCCTGGACCAGCCTGGTAGACAAATACTCCTGTTGTTACACCTGATCAAAGTGAATGGGATGGGCTGTGGGAACTCCTGGTTGCTGCCAGTCCTGCAGCCTGACCTGGGTGTAAAAGGGCTGTCATTCCAGTAATTTTGACAAGCACTGAATTCACCATTAAATATTTAAAAGGAAAGAGAGAGAAGTAGAGATTTTCTTTCCGTGCCAACAATGTTTCTTGGGTTGTAGTTTTGCATGGCTGTTGTATTATAAATCATTTACTGTACTAATGGGATGAGCTTGAATTTCTGTGGGAGGGAGCAGCAGCTAACCGAGGGACAGGTGTGAGGTGTGGCCCTGAGGTTTTCAGTTCTGGGGCCACTTTCCCAGCATGAGCTGCAGATGACAACCCCCTAATGGGAGGTGTCACCTTTTGGCCCCTGCACCTCTAACCCTCAAATAACGGCCAAGAATGTGAAGTCATTCAAATTACAAGTTTTACATCTGTCAAGCTATAAATACATAGAAGAGGAGGTCTGTTATTCAGTCATGTTAAAAAGTTGAAAAAGCCTCTGAACTGGGGCACGGTCGCCATTATATAAGAATGCATTTTTAAAGAGAGCATTTTTAAATAAGAGCGTACTCTTATTTTAATAAAATCCTCAGTTTAACCTTCATTTTTTCCTTTCTTTTATTATTTGAAGAGAGGCATATGTTAACTCCACTAAAATAAACGCACTCTTACAATACTCTGCGTGTGTTTTACGCATATCTCCCCCAGCCTGATCACCTGTCGACAAGCTGGTTGCCTCTAATGATCTCTTAGTCTTCTGGTTCCCATTACTTCAAGGTGCAATTTCTTTTCCTGACACTGACTGGCCGTGCGAGCATGGGATGTTTCCTACTGGGCGTCTCTCCTCCGTGACAGCGCTGGGCGGCAGCTGGCCCACCTTGGGAGCTGCAGGAGTGAGGGCACCTGCCTGGGGGTGTGCCGAGGCTTTGTCTGCACTTCTGGAAGGACCATCAAACCCACCATGGTGCTGCTTAAGCTAACAAGTCCTTTGGACAGTGATGTAACTTCGCTGGGTCAGATACACCCCCATACGGGTCTGAAAAAGTGACTAGGGCACTTCTGCGTGGCGTTTTATTGGGCAAGCGGAGCAATTTACGCACAGGATGGAGTGACAGGTTTGCTGATGTTTGTTTTAATTGAAAGCAGAACTCGGTGTAGGTTCAGCAAGCCCACCCCACCTTCTCCAACAGTTTGCATCTAAGGTTTTGCATATAGGCATGGCCAGACAGGGCTATTCGGGCTGCGGCAGGGCTGGATCAAGCAGTTCCTACCCAGCCCACCCCTTGCTGCTCGTTTCTTCTCCTGGTACCAAAGGGCAGCTGTCACGGTTCCGTGGGCTTTACTCTTTGTCTGAGAGGTTTCCAAGCAGGGTGAGAGATGATCCCACTTAAAAAAAAACCCAACCCTTAAGCCAGGGATTGTGGACAGAAGTCGGGAAAGGAGCAAAATCTGAGTTATAGCTGGAGCTGATGGTTCTGCCACAACAAGCGTTTGCCAAAATTTGGAGATGTTGCTGTGTCAGTGTACTCTCTGAAGAAATGTTGTAGGGCAATACCATCTGTCCAGGAACTGTGAAGTTCTTTACTGATTTACTAAAGCCAGTATTATTAAGGTTTTCTTTTCAAGTATTTATATTTATTTAAAGATGTGTCTACTTGTGAGTGTTTGCAATGCTCTATGCTTATTTATTTATTTATTTATTTACTATGACTAGATAAAAGCATGAACCAACATTTACCAGGGCTGATATATTACATGGTGTTATTTTAGCACAAATGCTTACTGTTCAGCACCTGCATAAGATCAGCCATGACAGCCGATGGTTTAAAATTTATGATGCATCATGTTGTCGATATGATTTCAGTTCCAAAAACATACAAACCCTACTTTAGTCTCCTTGTCTTTGCACATATAATTTTAGGTAAAGAGAGCACAACTCTGGGCTCTTCTGACAATTTTATATCTTATTGCATCATATAATGGGGATTATATACAGCAGAGACAGATGAAAAGTACAGTTTCCCTGCAGACTCGGCCCTGACAGATTTGCAGTCTGCTGAATCCTGCAGAGAATTGAGGATATGCATTACAATGCGTTGTCTCCTGCAGGATGCCGTGAACTTTCAAGTTGTTTTCACTGTGTAATTGCTACAGTTTTTAAAGTCAGGTAATAGCAATGGAAGACTAAGTGATTGATACAAAAAACCCCGTAATTTATGAGCAGTGTTTTTGCATTTAGAGTAATACACATAGTAAATCAGATCATTGTCTAGTTTGCTTAGACATGGCACGTTGTACTGCGATGTAAAACTAGAGTAGAGCACTTACCACATCTGGAGTGCTATTACTTAATTGAATGCATATCACGTGCCAAAAAAAGCAGACTTAATATATATAAGGACAAAAGTGGAATAGGATGACGTTATGGGGAAAGGCACAATGCTTTTCGCTTTGACACTGGATGATGAAGTGGCCACAATCCATATATTTCAACCCTTGCCATTCACCTATTTCATGCCAGCAATGGTATTTATTAACTTATCTTCAGCATTAAAAAGATATATATTATAACTTGTAAATAATATAGCTGGATGCAGAATTACATATTCAGAATCAGTGGTGGGTTTATCACAACACTGCACTAAAGAAATCATGGCCTCGAGATTTAAAACCAAAATTAGTAATGAAGTAAAGAAATTGTTAGTGCTGGTGTCAGATTTGTCAGGAGGAAGCTGAGCAATTTTGTAAATTTAAACCGTCCCCCCCCAAATGTTACCTAAGCTAACTATTAGTAATTTGATATTTACTATTTAATGAGCTCAGATTTAAGCAAGTGCAAGGCTTGCCACAGACATTTATTTCCCTGTTTACGTTTATCATCTGGAAAGGGTAAACCTATGTATTACGCAAATGGCATTGTCTTTGGTAAGCCCACCAGCTTCCTTCATCCGCACTGACTTCTCTGTGCATTCCCATGTCGGCATCTTCATTTTGTATACCCCTTCAGTCCTTGATTTATTGATTTATAGCCATCTCATCAAGAAAACACTTCCTCAGAGCTTATTCTTTTCTGTTGGATACAAGATGTTGGTAAGAAGCAACCTCTTCCCGAGGCAGCTTTGGACTTGCTGCGCTTGGGTTCACGGCTGGCTCTTGGCATGAGTAAAGGACTTGCTCTTGCGCACGCGGCGAGAGAAAATCAGGTTTTAAATAACCTGACTTTCATGAGAATCTGAGCCAAACTGTCCCTGTCATGTGGAGTGACCAAGGCAAACAAACTTCCATATGATGTAAAGAAACAAGCGTGATAAAGCGGCAAAAGCACTAGTGATGACTAGAGCACAATCCCAGAAAACAAATATGTATAAACTGAATATGAAGAAGCAACAGCATTCGAGATCATTCAAAATTGGAGGGCAGGACCACTGTAAGCCGTTAGCTTGACTTCCCACCTCCCATCCCAAGCTGTCTTTTCATACCACGCTATGAAATCCAGGCAAGAGCTTTTCATTTATATACCTCTTTGTAAACTCTCTAATGCAATTTTAGGAAGAGGGAAAAATAATACAGTAGTATTAAGGCAGTATTAATGGTAGTGCTTGCATCATTCTTCTTTCTTTAGAAGCAAGCACTGATTGCTCCTTATGCTTATTTTCTTATCTGAAGAAGGTAGTGAGATAGTAAAAATAATAATAAAATAGTAAAAAATCAGGGCGCCTGACTTAAGCAGTCCTCACCACAGAAGCTTCTGGAAAGCAGGTGTAAATGTCCATTAACCATATACACAACAGAAAAGGCTGGGCCTAAATTATTGATGTGGTGTGATCAGTGGGAGGGAGATAAGCGAAGCACAGACAACAGTTGTTGCTGTAGGATGGTGCTGAACTTGTCACTGGCCCTGGTGTGAAGAAATACTACACGAATGGGTTGCAGGCGAGCCTGTGCATGGGGGTCGAGGACGATGTATTTATTGTGAGTGTTTATAATTTCTCTGATAATAGATTGTCATGTTCAGTGCAGAGAACAAAGAGCAACTCTCACCTCTCCTTCCCTTGAATATCAAGTCACCTTATCCTGCCATGCACAAGGCAAAGTAATTGCATCTCAAATGTGTGGTGCATTTTTGTTTAGAAGGTTAGTGCAAAATTGATTTATGAAACAATTTTCCCTGTTTATGTCACAGAGGCCATTTTCTGGTGAATAATTAGATGTGGGTTTCTCCTGTATGGTGACATACACTTCTGTGAAGCTAGGTACAGTTGCTGCTTTTCATTACATAAAACTCAGAGGAAATCCTGTCTAGTTGCTCATGAGAATTTTTTTTTTTCCTGTAACATCATTTTAAAGTTTGATTCTATTTGATTTTGGAAGAGTATGTTTTTGAATTGTGTTTACCTGTGCTCACCGTGATGTGCAGTAAACAATGATCTCGTGCTGCTCTGGAGGTTACTTCCCCCTTTTCATCTCAAAATCAATTACTTGTTATATCTGAGATCAACGCATATGAGAATACCTGTACTGCATAATAGCACTTGACATGGAAAAAAATTGTCTTCCTGGTCCTCAGACTACCACCTGGGCTTTCAGTTTGGTAGTGGACACCTCAGGGCAACAATATCCTCCTGACCTAGTGGCTTTATTTTATCACAGTCATCTATCAGAGGTAGCCAAGGTTTATGCATGCTGATTGGAGGGGTTTTTTTTTTCATCTTTTTACATAGCTTTTTTTTTTTTTAGGTAATTTTTCAAACTTTGGTTCCTAAAGTTATGTACATAAATTATTACTTGTTTTTGCCTGAGTATCCATTTTAATCATGTAAATACTGGATTAGATTCAGATGTCCAGTAGATTTAACCTCCTAAATTTGAAATAGTGCTCTGCTTTTTATTAGACATTGAATCGAACTGATTTTTTTTAAAGGAAAGTTATAGGGTTTCCAATGAGTTTCCTTAAAGCATAATTCAAATCTCATCAAGTTTAAACAAGAAAACCTGAACATTAAATGTGCTATTTATTTTTTATAGCCTTAGATGTAATCTGGGAATACAGCAGGCAAAAACTTATAGAATATGTTTGGTGTGTTATTGGCATATAAGACCAAATTTTTTAAAAATAGTATATTTATGAATTTGTTAGATTAACTGGATCTCTTTTAAATGTACTATATAAGAAGGGAGTTATAATTCATTGAATTAGCTGATGCAGGGAAAAGTCAGACCCAACTTTTAAGAAACTGCCGTGTTAATACAAATCCAGAATCATTATTTCAAAGAGGTTTCTTTTAATTTGTAGTTGTTTTAACTTTACTTTCTCCCTTCCTTACTGTGGACTGAAAATGTACATTTTTTTCAGGGAAAATGATACTCCATTCCTGATTCAATTTGAACTCTAATTTCTGAATTTGGCTTTCATGTTACCGGAAGTAGTCTTGACAGTGCTTTAGCACAACTGAAACTCATTTTATGTGTGATGATTTGTTTACTGCTTGTTGGGACAACAATGAAAGCACTTTTTTCTTCCTACTTAAATGTTCTAGGGTGCTCTCTCTTTTTTTTCCCCCTAAATGCTTCTAAATAAAGGACAGACTTTTTTTTGTTGTTGCAAGCTTTATAATAGGATTCTTTGGAAGAGAGGAAGAGATTTTTGTTCCAGAATATTTTGAGTAGTAACACCATGGATTCTTTTCAGTTGGTTTTATAATTATGCATTTTCTCTAATAAAAAAAAATAATTCACATGTCAGGTTAAATGCCTAGAAGTATATTTCTCAGTTGTTGTCATCTATTAGTCAGAAGCTTGTACTGGAATTAGGAAAAACAGCTTTGCCAAACACACAGAGAAGAGAGAAGTATATCGAGTCTGACAAGTGTGTGGAGCATCAACAGAAAGTTCTGCTGTCCATATGAGGGCTTCTGTAAATGCAGAACACACCCCAGAGTAACACAGAGTCAGCTCTGTAACAGGACGGGCCTTTTAAAATTCTTCAGGCAGACGATTTCTGACAAGGTGGTCCAGAATTTAAACTGCTGTGACCTTCTCCCCAACCTTAGATAACAAAGGGAGATTAGAAATAGTACTAACTGCGGCCATAAAAATCATCCACCCAGACTGAAATCTTCCTTAAAATAGAAGTTACAGCCTTCTTGGGAGGATCATTCCTGAAGATTAACAGACCATTCACTACTTGTGGGAAAAAAATGGGCCTAAAATTGGAAGGCGTTGTTTTATAAAGCAGCTATGGCAGGACAGAGACAGCGAGTCGTGGCAAAGGGAAGCGAGGCCACTCCTAGCATCTCAGAGGAAGTAATTAAGATGAACTTAGCGTGGGGGAAAAAAATCACCCTCTTGACACGAACATTACTAAGAGACCGGCAGGTCCCCACACTGGCTGGCTCTGGTGAGTGGAGGCTAGACAGACACAGAACTCTGATTGTATTGATCTGGGTAATAAAAAATTTAAAAAGAATAAGAAAAAGATCTCTTTTTTTGGTAGGAGCAAAAATGAGCTAGGAAATTGATTGCAGCACAGACTGGTAACGTATTGATCACTCTTCAGGGCAGCTGGAAGTGGAATAAAGGATATAGGGAAGGGAAGGCCAGCAGCTGCCCCACAAACAAGTAGATGAACTCTGGCTAGCATATGGGAAAACTGGCATCCAGATGCATAACCTCTTGGTCATGCTTTGTGGCAGAAATTTAAAAGGGAAGAAGAGACAGGAGACTTACCCGTTTGTGAAGCTTGCAGTTATGCAGATTCCAGGACAGTCTTTCATTACAAGTTTCTCCTCTCTCTGTCTTAAGTGGTTGGCCGGTCATTGTCCACTGCAATTTTTTACACGCATGTTGACACAGAAAGCCATATTGATAAGTAGATGGTTGAGATCAATAGGCTTGTGGTGCCATTAACAGACATATATTATAGCATACAGACAATGGATTATTTATTCATACATAGAATAGTTCCTAAAGGACTAGGCGTTTTATAACCTACATGGAAAACAGGCTCAGTGAGGTCAAGATATAAATGTTATAACTCACATGGAAAGGTTTGGAGAGGGAAGAATGTGTAACTTTCTCATATATTTTCTCATTAAAAAGTGTATTTCCATAACAAATGAAATACTGACAATGCCATCTGTCCTCAGTTTCAGTGTTCTTAATAAACTGATAGGCATGGCAGCAGACTGACTGTAGCAAAGAGTATTGGAGAAGCCTTGTGGATTGCTTCAGAGAATGTTCTAGATGCTGTTGTGTCCTGACTTAGTCGGCTGGAGAATGCTGAGTGGAATATGTACTCCACGCTACTTATGACTTCGTGCTACAACCAGCACGCATTTCTGATAAACTTTAGAAGTTTAAGTCGAAAATGGCCCTAGTTTGCTAACGTACTAACCTGCAGTATTGTTCACAAACCAGGAACATCTTACATGTTACTTAGCTAAATTGCTGCTTCATCCTTTTAATTCCTAAATAACAGCAGTCCAGTGAATGACAACTCGTACAACCAATGTATGACTTGATTTAATATCCTTAAAATGTAATACAACTTCACGTATGAATACAGCAAAAAGATTGTTATCTTTTCATATACAAGAAAACAGATTTCAGCTTTGGGAGTAGTCTGGGCCTGTTATAGAAACGCTATAATAAAAAAGGTGGCCACCTCTTAATGATTTTAGACTGTTGATGACATATAATACTCCAAAATAGGAGAATCTGAGCAAGAATTAGTTCCATTGAATGTTGGTGATGAATATTAATCTGTCTTTATCTGTAATGTAGCATCTTTAGTAGTATCAACTCTTCATATTTTCTATGAAGCATTTGGTTCAATGCAGGCTCAACTTCTTGTGTTTTCAATCCCTCTAGTTTCAATATATCCAGTTTAATTTTTGTACGAGGGTTTGGAGTGAGATATATTCAAATTCCTTACGTATGTCCTACAGCAGTCATTTGCTAGATTGATAGTCTGCAGGGCGTTCTGCTGCACCCTTAATGAGAGAAAGAACCTGAAATCTTACTTGTCTTTCCCAACACTATTTGACATAGTGGTTTAATATACTCTAGTTTTTTCTGAGGACTATAAGAAGATTGTGAGGAAATTTCAAAAGTTTGCCTCACCCTTCTATTGAATGACAATCAAATGTATCTGTAGAGAAGAAACAAGGTCTGTAGCTCCGGTGTGTTCCATCTTTGGAGATAGTCAAAAGCCATCTAGACGTGGTCCTGGGCAACCAGCTCCAGGTCACCCTTCATGAGCAGGGTGGTGGACCACATGACCTCCATAAGTCCCTTCCAACCTGAAAGATTCTATGATCCTGTAACTACTTTGATGAAAGAAATTAAGGGCGGTATGTGTGTATATACATTTCACAAGAACACTGTCTTACTGTCATTCATCAAATATGGTTATTTGAGATTCTCATCTCTACAGGGTACAATCAGCCAGAGAAACATGGATTTTCTTCTAACGTGCATATGAGACTGAGCTTTGTATTTTTTTGAACTTGCAGATCTAACTACATATTGAAAGTGTATAGTTTATTGGAGCTGACATTCTTAATGGATTTCTGTACTCACAGGATACTGTTTTTTGACCTCTTTTTCTACAGCTTGACTTCTTGGATTTCTCATACAGCACTCCGTTCTTTACAAAAGATTTCTATTTCTGAAACACAGTTCAGTTGTTATTGCCCTTCTAAGAGCTTCCATCTTAGTTTCAGCCATCTCCAGCCTTGATTATTCAACTGTTTGTGACTCTTTCCTGTCATGTTTTGACAAGTATTTGAATTCCTTGAAGGAAGACAGAATTTTTCATGGACTTTCTGTTGGACTGGCATTTTTCTCTTTCTCCCAGTACTACTCAGTTGCTCTAACACTGTCTGTGAGTGCAATAAAGCACCAAAAATCACAATAAAGTGACGATAAAGCAAATTTGTTCTTCGTTCCGCAAAGCAACAGTAATACTTTAAGGCATCCAGTTCAAAGATCTTTTACTCATTGACACCTTCATAGACTTTTGGGGACAAATGGATAAAAACAATATAGGAAAAGCCCACAGTATCTATGAACTCTTCATAGGCTTCCATACCATGGTTGTTACTTTCTGATTAAAACAGTAATGTCATGACTCATTGTAATAACTCCTCTCCCCAACATTTGCTTAAAATATTATATCTGCTAGGAACACCTGAAATTGCTATATTTAGAAGATAACCTTCTTCCTTTCCCTCTAAGTGTAGAACATCATTCTTTGGTTAACTTGCTGCTTATTTCCACATATGTATTCAGGTGGACCACAGTTACCATTAGTGCTTGATTGTAGTGACGAAAGTTACCCATATACTTGAGTAAGTTTATGGCCTGAGTTCAGTGTTTCTTTTTGCTTTTTCCTGCAGGGAATAGAATTCTCAACATAGGTCAGAGAACAGTTTACAAAAGCTTTTATACAAAATTTCATATATCAAAGACTGAAAGAAGGAAAGGACTAATTTTTTTCCCCTCCAATCGTCTCACTTAAATCTAGATTTATCTGCATATAAATATGTAGAACATTTTCTGTAATTGCTCTCCTAGCACAGAAGATGAGTTGTCAGTAGGTAATAATATACTTAACACTTAAATAATTCTTTCATACGTACTATTAGAAAGCATTTTACAAATACAATCCTCGTAATGACCACTTTACAGATAGAGAAAGAAAAGAAATATTAACTGATTTGTTAAGAAACAAGCAATGGATAAAGCAGGATCAAACATACAGCACTAAGAAGAAATTCTTCTGTGCTTTATGTCAATGAGAAGTTTGCTGTTCATTTTTCAATGATTTTATCACACGTCTCCTACCTTCTTATCTATTGGAGAGCACAGCCTTGCATTCATTGCATTTACCTGCACAAGAGAGAATTGTCCTGACAAAGGTGTTAACTCTTAGTGTAATACTTTGATTTAAACTTTTATCCTAGCATGGACTGCTGTGGTTATGGATGAGATCCCTCTCACTTCAACCATCTGCAAGTAGAAATTTAAACTTCGGGTGGTTTTCTGGGCTTCCTTTGTTGTCAGTGAAGAAATGAGACATAACTCCAGAATATGCCCCATTCCACCTATCTGAGGGCAAAGATGGTTTAGCAGTTTAGGCTGGCCCTGCTGTCAGAAAAAGCAGTCCTGGAGTCTTCCCACCCCAGCTCTTCATGCATTCATCACAAGGTGAGAGATGCACTGTTTGGTGAGTGGATCTGAGTTAAAACTAACCTGGGGGAAAAATGGCTACTTTTCAACCAGATTGGCTCCCTGAAACAATTTACCATGCAGTTGTACAAATATTGGTATTAGCACAAGTGACAAATCTGTGCAGGACTGGGAATAAGGAGATGAGAATAAAAGTAGTGCAGCACTGCTTTCTTTAACTGGTAGCATCAGGTTAATGTATCTGTTGAACTCTAGTCTTAACCACCTGTGCTGGTTTTGGCTGGGATAGAGTTAAGTTTCTTCACAGTAGCTTGTATGGACTATGTTTTGGATTTGTGCTGAAAACAGTGTTGATAATACAGGGTTTTCATTCTTGCTGAGCAGCACTTAGACAGGGTCAAGGCCTTTTCTGCTCTTCACACCGCTCCACCAGTGGGTAGGCTGGGGGAGCACAAGAGGTTGGGAGGGGACACAGCCAGAACAGCTGACCCCAGCTGACCAAAGGGATATGCAATTGTGAAAATGCCTTTTGACATTGTGCTCAGCAATGCAAAGCTGGGAGAAGAGGGAAATGGGGGACGTTTGGAGTCAAGGAGTTTGTCTTCCCGAGTAACCATTATACGTGGTGGAGCCCTGCTTTCCTGGGGATGGCTGAACACCTGCCTGCGATGGAAGTAGTGAGTGAATTTCTTGTTTTGCTTTGCTTGTGTGCATGGCTTTTGCTTTACCTATTAAACTGTCTATCTCAACCTATGATTTTTTTCACTTTTACTCTTCTGATTCTCTCCCCCATCCCACCGGAGGGGAGTGAATGAGGGGCTGTGTCGGGCCTAGTTGCCGGCTGGCGTTAAACCGTGACACCACCTGCCATATTAAGCAAGATTAATCTCACCTAGATTTTATGTGCAATCAGCACTACCTGGCATTAACCTTCTCAGCTGAAGTTTAGCGTGATATCAGTACAACAATGAGGCTTTTTCAAACTCCACTTCCATGAAGGAATCTGACACGGTTAAATAACAATTAGAGAAATACTGTTATTGGAAGTGGAAATGCTGAATTCTCTGTTTATTTGTGACATTTTACACAGAAAGGGGTTGTTTGCTTCTAGCCATTCTAATTATTAAAATTTTAAGAAATATAAAATTGAAAAAGACTGAACAGGTTCACCACATCCTCTGATTTTGTATTTGATCTAGTTACAATTCTCTTAGATACTTATTTATTTTAGTGAGAAGGCAAGCCCAAAAGGATTAAACCTTGCCTGCAGCTTTGTTTTTGTGCAAAAGTCAATTATGTCTGGCTAAATATCCCTGAGGTAAACATGTGTGAGGTTGATAATGTGGTTAGAATAGCAACAGCAGTTGTAAAGGAGACAGTGGTGTTCATGGAGTTAACACATTCCATATTGCTATCATGCAAAAAATTACAGACACTTCCAGTCAGGGAGCATCAATCAATTCTTGTTAACTTTCAGGATTTTTTCTTCCTGATGGAGCTAATATTGCATCTAAATATTATGTGTGCTGCATCTGTAAATTTCATTCCATTTGCCTAAAGAATCCTTCTGTGTGAAAGATGTGATTTAAAAAACTGTTATTTACATGGTGCCACTGGATTGATTGTAGAATGGGTCAAATTCTGCCATCCTTAATGAGGAAAATGTTGACTAATGGCTTAAGCAAATGTTATCTGAATTCAGTCAATGTTTAAGTCTCTTTTATTAAGTATTCAGAAGAGCAAAACTGGTTTATAGCTTTTCCTCCTATGAGTGCACTTAACCAGCCATGCTCATGCTTGCTGTTTCCTTCTATATTTTGCCAATCAAAGTGATGCAGCTTCAACAGACAGTGCTACAAACATCATACATCATAGAATCGTAGAATCATAGAATCTTCGTGGTTGGAAAGGACCTTTGAGAGCATCGATGACATTATGCATGTAATGTCATCATCATGACATTATGCAACCCTGTAGTAGAACAATTTACCTGGGAATTGCAAGTTCCTCACAATTAGAGAAAGGAACTGAAAGTTCCAACAGGCTAGCTGAGTGCTTTAACGACTGGCACTGGATAAAGAGAGGCAGAAGGTGCAGTACAACTGTCTTCCTACTGTATTTTGGAGAAAAGAATGAATTTACTCCAGGAGCAGGTAAAGGGACCATTATATGCTGTCAGAGAGAGA
This sequence comes from Rynchops niger, assembly GCA_013400035.1. Taxonomy (NCBI): domain Eukaryota; kingdom Metazoa; phylum Chordata; class Aves; order Charadriiformes; family Laridae; genus Rynchops; species Rynchops niger. Next base: position 367,526 of record VXBH01001236.1, read on the forward strand.
AAAGATACCATTCCTTTGTTCCTAGACTGTGGACCTTGGTACACCTCTGCAGCATCAGCTAGCTTGAAGTCACTCTTGACTGGGACATTCACAGAATCACAGAAT
>VXBH01001237.1:0-44547 GCA_013400035.1 Rynchops niger
TTTTTTTTTTTTTATATGAAAGCGTAACGCAGGCTGTCATTCTGCAACTGCTGATCCTAAAATCTGTAGGCTAATCATTTACTCAACAAGCTTCATTTGAGCCAGATGAGGCAGGAACGTGCTACCTCCTTTCTGGTGGACTAGATCATTAGAGTATGAAATTTATGCTGCTATAATGCTAGCCACAAAAGGATAAGTTATATCATTAAGACCAATTAGGGGTGCTATGAACTGACAATCCCAAATCTGTCAGAAAGTTCGAATAGAGTCAACCTACTGAAAAAAAAAGTTACAGTCAAACTGCAGCAGAGAGAGAATATATTAAGCTGGCATTTGGCATCACGTGGCCTTGCTGGTTGTAGCCCATTATTAGGTACCCTATCAGCATGTTTTTCATTGTCAAATCAGGGAAGAAGAGTAGGCCCGTAAGGGTAAATCAATATGAAATTAACAGGTTTTGGCTAACTGTTTTTTAAAGATAGTTTGGTACTGACACTACATAATTCTACAAGACATGAAAAATAAGGCTTTTAAGAGAAATCTACGCTTTACACAAAACTTGTTTTCAATAGTATTTTGAATACAGAGTTCTTTCTCTCTAGAGGTGTTTACACATATTCACTGTAATAGTACCAAGCACCTCACAACTGTTAGTGGATTTTATCCTGAAAATAGCTTTTTGAAATGAAGAGTATTGCCTTTCATTTTATTGATAACAGAAACTAAAGCAGAGGATAGTTTGAGCTACTTCTGCAAATTAGATGTAGCTGACTAAGCATCTGATTTCTTGTTTCTCTATGATCCCTTCCCATTTCTCATGAAAAAGAATTTTGTGACTCTGTTTTAAACATGTCTAACATCCTCCCTCCTGAACAGACTACCTCAAAACAGCGATACATAATCCATCACAATACAGTAGATTTACAGAGTTGGGAGATCATTTGTCCATCTTTTGCAAAAGACAGAATCAAAACTAATCACATTATTTCTGGAAGATGCTTATCTAACCAGTTATTAGGTAATTCCTGTGGTGAAAGCTTCACAGACTTCCAGGGCAAACTGTTGTACTCATTAATGATTAAAAAAAAAAGTTTTCTAATAACCAAACTAACTCTTCTTTACTGCAGTTTAAGCCTGTTACTTCTGTTCTTAGGCAACCCAGCAAATAGAGAATGGACCAGCCTTACAGACCAGGGGACTGGCTGGTTAGGGAACAACTTTGCTTGCAAGGTTCCAGGTGACATAGGGGACAGCAAGCCAAACATGATCCAGCAGCACAGCCTGGCAACAAAGGCGGCCAACAGCATCCCATGTTTTATAAACAGAAGCTCAGCCAGCAGGTTGAGGGAAGGGAATATCCCTCCCTACTCATCATTTCTTTAGGCCACACCGGGATACCACACCTCCAACATAAGAATGACATCAATAAACCATCATCACAAATTCAGTGGAAGGCCCCCAAGGTGGTTGGGGGTCTGAAGCTCTTGCTTCAGGGAACAGGGAGGGACAGGGCTTGTTCAGCATGGAGAAGAGACTGCTTCAGGTGGACCTAACAGCAGTCCCTCAGTACCTTACAATGAGGTCATCAAGGAGATACAGCCATGCTCTTTGGCACTACACAGTAAGAGGCAGAGAGACAACAGGCATAAATTGAAAGAAGAAAGGTTCTGGCTGGCTATAACTAAACACATTTACACCAGGAGAACAGTCAGGCAGCGGAATGGGTTGGTTAGAAGTTGTGGAGCCTCTGCCCTTTACATTTTTCAAGACACAATTGCACAAAGCCCTGAGTAACCTGGCCTGATCTCATAGCTGACTGTTTTGAGTTGGAAGTGGGACTAGAGACCTCCCTAAGGTCCCTTACAATCTGAATTCTCTTAAGATCTACAATTACTGTAATTAAGGATTTGATGACATAAGTTTTCTCTTTTCCTACTTTTAATGTTGCAACAAAACAACTTGGCTCAACTTTTTACTCTTACCAGCACAGTGAAATCTCTGGCCTAAGTCCTGTTGGGTTTTTGCCCAACTCTTACAACAATGGGATCCCACCCTGCGTGGGTTACCCAGCACACCACAATAGCAATCCTACAAATGCTCGATTTTTTTAATTGCAGATGGAAAAATTGCAGATGAAAGATGCAATTAAGATGGAAATCGTAAAAAAACCAAGCAAACAAAAAAACCCCTAACAAACCAACCAAAAACCACAAAATCCCAAACCTCAACATCCACCAAGCACAACAACAGAATGAGCTAAAAGTAAAAGCTAGAATAAGTTTAAGTCTCACCTGCATACTGGGGAAGCGATTGTCCGAGCCATGGAATCCACCTGTGCAGCTTTTAATTTCAAGTGGTTTCCTGTTAAAAATTCACAGTTTATATAACTCATGCTTTACAAATACATTCAGTGATGGATGCATTGTTTACTTGTCTAAAGATTCTTAGAGGCTTGTCCATAAGGAATAGAAAGTCTTTAAGCTTTGGAAGAAAATGCCTTTAAAATTGGAACGATCATTTTCTCAGCAAATGTTATCCCTTTGGAATTCTCAAGTGTCCATCAGAGTCATTTAAAGTCAAGTATCAGATGACATATGAACAAAATGTTTGTTCTCAGGATAATAGATTTTCACTTCACTGTCATTTGGGTAACAGAACTTTACAGTTAAGAAGTTATTTATATAATAGGTAAGTGCTTTTTGTTTTTTTAATAAAAACTCTAATATAATTTAGAGCATTCAGCTGGGCATCTTATAGTCCAATACAAACAAATGTCCAACATATGCCAAGTCCATACATATTATTTAAACATGTACAGTTCCAGTAACTCAAACCTGATTTGCACGACTTGCACATGTTTACGGTGTTACACAGCAGGACTTACTGAACACATGGACTGAAAAGATCTTTCGTGATGAAAGCTCAGGAATACCATGGAGGTGTTCAAAATTATATTATTATAGCAGATGCCATTATTCTGGGAGTTGTAAATTCACTGGTCAGAACGTGTAAGATAATTAACAATCGTGGGCTCAGTAAGTTCAATGTATGCCAGTGGATCACTCACAAACCTGATTCAACCGCACAGTTATGCGCATGCTTAGCTTTTGCTGCTCACACTGGAAATTTCTAAAGCATGGCAAGATGTGCTCAAGTACCTGACAAAGGGAACTTTAGTTCCTAACATTTTTGCCACAAAGCCTGCCACTACCTGCATACTCAGAAGGGAGAATATCTATAGCTGCCAGTTTAAAATTGAGCCTCCTCAGGCCAGCAAAAACTGTAGGGAAAAGCACGCATTGTCTATTTGCAATGTCCCCTTTGCTACGACAAACAAGAATACCACACTCCAACAGCTATCATTGAACTTGAAGCATCTGGAAGAGAAAAGCTATGAGAAAGCAAGAAATTATTTGCTGCATAATCAAGTACTGAAAACTATAACTTACCTAGCAAGCTGCCATTGGGAGTCCAAATAAAAGTGCAATGGTTCAATCCGGTCGTTATAGGAATAATGGAAACGCTTGGGTAGCAGCTGTTTCATATAAGCTTTGAAAGGCTGATTTGGCTCTATGCACTGAAAAGTTTAAATTAAAATACAAAATGTACATTTCACCAAACTTTTGCTTGTGTCATGCATGGTTCTTATAAAGCATTTAAATTGCAAAGGGTCTGCAATAAACTTCCACTAAGGATGACGACTCCATCAGGTTTGGAGTCATACGATGTGGGACATAAATATTAAATACCTATTTTACTAACAAATACTGACTGTTTTTGCATTCAATAGTTATTAGAAGACCATAGATATTGGATTATGGACATAACTTACTCTTTTTTTTTTTCCCCTCCCTCTTACAGCCTACAATTGTACAGAATGAAACAGTACTGCTTAGAATTAATAAAGAATTACAATGAGACATGAACATCATGATACTTTCACAAGTGGTAGGAGACTATCCAGTGCAATACTTCTACAGCTCTGCAATACAGGAAGTAACAGACATTCATAGGGTTTTTCAGATTGGTCACTCAGGGACAAATAGATTTTTCCACCAACTAAGACATTAATGATTTTAAAAAACAAAACAAAATACAACCAAACAAAAAACCCCCCACCCCCTACTATAATATTAGAATTTTTTGATAGTGCAGTGATCTATACACACAGCATAGCTCTCACCGACAGCAGTGTCAGCACAACTGAGAGGCAAATAGATTGTGGTGCAGGGATGAGAACAGAAGCCAGGTATAGAGCAGAAAAGTAAATTCCTTAAGCTGAAACTGACAAAAAAAAAAAAAATCAATGCCCTTCTTAAAGCTGTTTATTGAAAAGGTGTGGGCAAGAAAATCTTATGCTTGTCCAGGAAATGGAGCTGAGCTTTACACTGACTTGGCCCTCAGCCGCTGTGGTCCAGACACACAAGTTCTTCAGTTTGAAGATTAATGTCATGCAGTGGTAGGTAAGAGTTAGTGAAAAGAAATGAACACAAAACCTTAGTTAATGCACAACCCCAGACAGCCACATGACACCTTACTCAACTTTGACCTTCCCTTCCCCTGCATTGAACTACTTTTGTTGTTCTTGTTGCTGTTGTTAACTGTATAACATATGGAAGGTCACTGATTCAAAGTCCAGATGCTCTGTAAGTAGCCCAACAAACAGCTGATGCTATAAAATAACTGTAAAATCAGTAGAAAGTAAGCTAGATAGAACAACAGATAAGATGACACTTACTGTGAGGTTTCTGACAATGCCTTCATAATTAACTGGAAGAATCATATGTAAGAATTAGTCACCTAAGTTAAAAAAAATCAGATGTAAAATGAAAGCATTCCCGTCACATAGATAGTTAGCTTAGTTTAAATAAAAAAAATCTGGACATAAGAAATTATTTTTCCAGAACGAAAGCCACATGGAGCAAAACAATCACTAAACTGTCAAGCTATTGCTTTTATGAAATTTTAGTTCACAGTCTCTCTGCCCCTTGCTTACTTATTTACAGCTTTAAAATGTTAAACTATATTAGCCACAGTCAGAAAAATAATCCAAGAAGGAAGTTTTCACAAAAGAGGCAACTAAATGCTGTGCTAATCAAGCTGGATGTTTCCTGCTTGCTAATAAACTTCTAAGGAAAGAGAGACAAATACAATTATCAGGATAGCAGTATTATCTGGCAAGCATCCTTCGAAGGACAGCCAAGTGCAAGCTGGCTAAGATTCAGCTGCTTAACTCAAAAGCCAAAAGGGACCATTACATCATTCGGTTTGACATTTTGTATAACACAGGCCCATTACATTTCACATAGTTACTCTGTCCTGGGTCTGATATCCAATGCTTGACTAAAGTACGTAAAGGATTACACTGGCAAGGGAACCATTAATAATTCCTGCATAGATATGTGCAGTGCTACAAAGACAGCTATGCTGCTTTGTGGAAACAGTGCATGTGCCAGGAGCAGGAGATACTCCGCTTTTCCTCTTCCTGAACTTGTTTCTTCAGGGAGAACCTGGAACTGCATTTGACTCCCACGTTCTCCAAGGAAACATTTAAAACAGTTTAGAATAGCATCAAATAATGAAGTAAACAGGACTTGAGGCCTACAAGTTTTAAAGGGCATGGAGAAAAATAATCGAGATAAGAAAAAAAAGCCCAACCCTATGAAACATGAAGGAAACACCTGCATTCAATATTTAAAAGTACCCAAAACTGTAGGCATTAAGTGTTCAGCTGAGGCTGCATAACAAATCAATGTTTAAAATCTGTAAGCATTCATTGATTTTTTTACTCTGGTTTATTATCTTATTTATATTTATTTGCAGTTTACTCAACTGCTGTCAGGCCATTAGACCATTTTTTTATTAACTAGGAAACATATTATAATACTAAAAATAATATTCAAAAGTAGTAGCAATCTAACATTCCCTTAAGACAGAAATAAAGCAAATTTATACATAAACTGGTAAATCAGGAAATGAGGCAAGACATGAGGAGGGGACTTTTGGGCTGTCTTGAGCACCAAAGGTCTGATTCAAAGGAATGTCATTCACAAGGCATTGCAGTTGGTCACTGTGAGGCAGCCCACAAAAGCAGTCTGTAGGATTCAAATACACTTTCAGACCTGCGAAGTCAGTCTTTAAAAACACAGGAGCACTACTCAGTATCTCCTCTTCACCATTATCCAGTTCGTTCCTAGTTGACCTTCACCCAGGTTTATCAATGGAATATGTGGATCCTAAGTTTGTATTCATAAAGTACAAAAATGTAAAAGCAAGGAACAAAAATTAGTTTAGCAATTACATACAAGAGAAATACTCATCTGGAACATTATTTGGTCTTAGGCGAGCTGCAGGACCGGGTACTACTATGAAATCTTGAACATCAGCCAGATAGCTGTTCAGATATGCTGTTTTTCTGCAGCTCCCTGCTTCCATCCCTGCAAAAGGAAGTAAATTTTATTTAAAAATGGGAATATCAATGTAGAGTAGCCTTGCTGAAGAGACATGTAACTTAAGTTGTAGAAGTCAGAAATGTAATTTCTCAGGTCTTTTTATCAGCAACCCCAAGACATCTGATCCAAGGAGACCACAATACTCATGTAGGGAAGAAAACAAAACATCACCTAGGTACAATTAACCATTTCCTCAGCTGAGAAAGAGAGCCTAATTGAATAAATAGGCAAATTTGCTTCTCTGACAGGAAAGAATTCTTATAAGCCTTAGAACAGCACTAATTGTCAGACCAAATATTCATTTAGCTCACTATCCTACCTAACAGCGTTCAGTAACATGTCTAGAGAAACACCCAATAAGCACAGTAATTATGGACTGATCTTCCACCCAGTGCTCCTTATCAGTTTGCAGAAGTCAAAGGGACTTCAAGTTGCATATTGAATTTGAACTCTTTCTATTAATAATTCTTGACAGGTCTACCCTCCATTAATCTCGTAAATACTTTTTAAACCTGTATAGATATTTGTCTAGGCTCATTCCTGGTGGCAATGAGTTCTTTAAGTCAATTTTGCGCTGCACGGAATTGTGCTTATATTTTTTTTGTCAGGAAAATAAGTAGAAAAAATGTATTGGTAAAACACATAACTTATTGTAGAAATAATTCCAGATATATAGAAAAGCTATTCCAGAAATAAATCAAGGTTTCATATTCACAGCCTTCTAATAATGGATAAGAGAACTGATGACTGAAAGGAAGATATGGCTTGTATTTTCATTTCTTCAACAATTCACAAACAATCGCTGTGTAGTGCAGTTAAAGGAATAAAATGAAGTCTATTTTTTTTAATTCATATTTTTTCTTCTATTTCTTTTACTAGCTGGTAATGATCACAAGAGGAATTAGGAATAAAACATGAAAATTATTTAATCCCTCTCTATGTTCTTCACTTCTCTCCCTCCCCCCGAAATAGACTTATTTTCATGTACACTATTGATCTTTTACACCATTTTGATAAAATAAAATGTAATTACTAAGTGTTAACTGCTTCGTTAACCTTACTAGAAACATGCAAGTATAAACTCAGGACATTACTTTATGAAAACAGCTCTTCAAAATTCTGATATAATTTATAAAATCAAGTTTACCATGATCTGATATAAAAATAATGTTCAGGCATTTATGTAAATTCATTTGCTTAAGACCATCCATCAGCATCCCTACTATGTTGTCCACTCTCTGTAATGCCATAATGACCTGCAGGACAAAAATAAGAATGTAAAGTAAGTGTTAATCACTTCAGTTAAATAGAATTTATTTCTAGGGAGAATGAATAAATTTAAACTGTAACAGTATATGCCAATAAGAAGTAAGGAGCTCTTCTTATAGACCATTTAAGGCTTGATGCAGTCCAGACATAAATGAAGAACACAGGGGACTTAAAACTGTGCAGTATCCCCCAAATTCATGAGAGGGAGCACATCTAGAGCACACTAACAGGAGGAACTATGAGAATAGGAGACTCGGAGCGTTTTCAATACCCCATTAAACTTGTTTTTTGCCTGTTCCTACTTCTCTCAGTTGTATACCCTTCAGATCCATAGTCTTTACATCTGCTGAGAATGGACGCAACAGGTACCCATATACCGCTAAATAAAAATGGGAGCCTGCAGACTGCACAATATCTGCACTGTTCAGGGCTACTTTCATCTACAGAAGACTGGCTACATCTACACTATACAGCTCTTGGCCTCCATTTTTTCTGGGACCCACACCATACTAAGACATAGCTACACATTTTTGTGTGTCATTTCAGTTGAAGTTGTTAAACTGAGAAACCAAACACCCCCCCAAAAACCTGCCTCCCTCCTCCCCAGAAAATAGATCCCCCCCAAAAAACCCCAACCTCTCCCCTCAAAAAAGCCCCCCTCCAAAAAAACCAAAACTCCACGCCCACATTATAGCCAGCGAGGGTGGGTTTAAAAGTGTGAAATAGAGGAAGTTTGTTGTATTACCAGGGACACAACTGAGGACAACAGGGCATGCCTAAGGGTGCAGATGATGATGGGAGAATACTAGAGGGCTGAAGAGAATAGAGGAAGCCAAACTGATGGTACTCTTCCTCAAAATCCCCATTGGGAGAGATCCTGAAGCAAATTGCCTTTAAAATTGTGACTGGATTATTCTAAGTCTCAGAGCAAACTGTTTAAGGGACTGAAAAAGCCAAGGAACAAGCTAGCCGTCTAGCACAATTTGTGATCAGGAGTCTCACATTTAAGTTCACTTGTGTAGACACAGCCACTGGGGCTACTTTTAAATACTTGCTAAGTAAACAAAACAAAAAGATATTTTTAAATTAAGTAATTCTGTTACCTCATTGAGCTATTTGTACAAGCTATCTTGCTTTGTGTGAACAGAGATGAGATGCTCCTGGGGAGACTATGTGCAAAGCGCCTCAGGGTCTTTCTCTCCAGAGCATTCCTGACATACGGGACTTCAGATCCGCTTGTTAACCAAGGAAAAGGATAACCAATTTAAACACATTCCCTATACTGCGGTTCTAATTAGTTGTCTGCTGCTTCACTGGGCACTTACATTCATCTTATAGTTCCTTACAGGAACAGTAACTGTTCACACCTCAAGAGAAATTGGTAGGAGCTTTTTACTGTTGTCACCACTGACAACCACTGACCTAGGTATGTCCTAGGTGACATAATTAAGATGCCCAAACTTCCTGACCATTCAAGACAGGAGAATTTTACAATACTCCTGAATTTCCAAGGGCTTTTTCCTTTGCATTTCTCACTTTGGTTTGTTAAAATGTAAAGCTATTTAGTACTTTTGAAAACAGTAGCACCCCAAAGACTTCTTAATTTATACAATAGGTACACCACAGACTGATGGGGTGAATGTCCCTTTTAACACCCTCTTTCTGAGAAGGCATAAAATCTAATTGCAGGGAGAGATAAGAGCAATACTCCTCTAACCTTTGCACAGAAGCTGGGGGGAATGAATTACAATCATATGATGAATACTCAACCACCAAAACTTGGACTATCGCTATAAAAATCTCTCTTCTTGCTAAATTGAAAGTATATAAGCTTTCTGTCCCCCTCCCCCACCCTAAAATCAACATAAAGAATTAGTAGGAGTAGATAAAAGAACATACAAGACATACCCAAACATGCTTTGGCAATTTAAGTTATTGAAATACAGAAAATAAAAATTAGACTTACTAAATAGGCTGTTCATTACAAGCTTTGTATCAATGTTAATTATGGATGCGCTGTATATTCACAGATTTTTTTCCTAATAAGCATACTGAACATGGTCTTGGTTAATCTAACAGGAATTATGGACGTTTATTATAGTGTCAGAGCAAAGCTTCAAATCGAAAAAAAAAAAAAAAAGAAAAAACTAAGAAACTACAAAAACTACTTACTCCGCTGCTTACTGGTCCAAACTGATGGCCTGAGGAATCTGGTTCTTCTAAATACAGAGTGTAAAAGTGTGGTCTATATCAAACAGTACCAAAAATGTAATATTTTACATACACGTTGAGACAGTTTGAAGATATTTCAACAATGGATATCAAATATTAGAAACACACTGTCATTCAGAGAAAGGACACATTAAAGGAAAATAGAGAAATGTAATTTAATAAAAAAAGGCTTCAGTCATAGAAACAGGCTTGCATTAAATAATATTTTAACATTGTTAGAATAATGCACAAGGTACTGCTTAAAATAGGAATCTTATTTACAAAGTAATTCATTGCAATACCACTTGAACAGGAACTTACACTTGCAACTGTATACGTACCTTTCATCTTCAGGTAACTGCAGCCAGCGAAGAACAGTTACCACTCTTTCTTCAAAGGGGATTGAGCTGTATCAGAACAATACAAGATCAGCCAACCACGTAGTTCCAAGAGCTAAAAAAATTTTAGTCCCACATCACAAATATCAATGTACTTTTAGCAGAGAAAACTGAATTCAACCAGTTGCCATTAATGGCAATTTAGCAGGAAGCAAGTTTATCTATGCTAATTGCCTGTGACTCTTCAGGAGTTAATGACCTGATGTAAAGCTCCCTTGAATATTGTCCCCATTGACTGCAATGCAATTAGAATAAAGATTCCAGTATTGCCTGTATTTATTATACAAAGAGAATAACTGGATTCAAGGAGCAAAATCCCTTGCAGGTTTTCATGCTTGTATTATCTTTTGAAAAAGGTTTCGTTTGGGGATTTTTTTTTTTTTTTGTTGTTGTTGTTTAAATGTTTAAACAGTTTGAATACAAGTTCTCATACTATGTCACAAAGTAGATGCTCTACATCAAATACTTAAGTAGACCAACAATAAGCACGTTGATCTGTAACAGCATGAGGCACCCACAAAGTTAGTAATTCAGCTACTTAACACAAGTTCAAGTAACAACGTAAAAGTTCCTGGAGAAAGAAAATGTACGTAGTAAACAATGAATCAGAATGCCCATGCTATATGAAGGGTGTAGTATGAAAAAACCAAGGAAGATAGAAATGAAAAGCCCAATTTCTTGAGCAAGATTTAAAATTATTAAGTAAATGGTGATAAACAGATTTATGTAGAATTTTCATTAGACAGAAAATGTTTAATGGTAGTAAGGAGCAATCACTGACTAAAATATGACTGCCTCATGTGAAATGTATTCAAAATTTGCAATGAAAATAATTTAACATTGGAACAATTTACCACAGTCAACAGTAAAACTTTAGTTTTCATGGACAATATCATGTCAAGACCTGATCCATTCACTGTATGAGAGGTTTGGATATAATGACTCTAAACACAAAGGATTTTTATAAATAGAAACAGAAAAGCACTAAAGCTTCAAAGTTGGCTGCTCTTAAAGCTGTTTTTTCCACAACTTTCCTGTAAAACATTTGCTGAGGAATGACAAAATGATTAGACAAGGAATCTACATTACACTGAAACAAAGTTAATTGAGTCTTATCTTTTTTTATGTTGTGTGCAACTATTTAGAAAAGCAGGAAAAAAACCATATGCTTTCTCTGGTGTCTGTCCTATTGCAAGAGTTAAAGTAATACATCCATCCAAGACACAGGAGTTTACGTACCCATTGTAATTTTCATATAGGTTTGGAAAGGTTCCATTAACTGCTACGTCTGACCCAGGCCAAAAGAACGTACCCGCTTTTAGACCTTGGTACATTGCCGTTAGCCAAATCTGCAGGAGAAGAACAATCAACATCATTAGGGCAGCTCACTGAATTAGCCGAGTAACTGCCAGATCCACTACCACCCCCCACCAGCACTGCACCTTTCAGCAAGATCAAAATAACATAAGTGGAGCACTCCAAACACTCCATCTTGCATGTCTGCAGCCCAGATACATCTTGCAACCTCATTCCTTGCAGCAAACGCTCGCATCCCTTCTGCTGCTACACCAGGAGGAGCCAGGACAGGAGTAGAAAACATAAACTCCCATGGATTGAGCAGTGACTCGAGGGTAGAACCAAACACCAGGTAAGCAAAATGCCTCAAGAACGGCAAAGAGAGGAGGGGTGGGAATGTTCTGAGGACTCATGCCCCACATACTCTGAAATATGGGAGCAAGAGTTTGGTCAACTCTTCTGATTTTACTGCTGATCTCATGATTTGAAGATTTCTGTTTTTCTCTTTGCTTTCTTCTGTACACCACTTTCTTGTCAGTGGCCCATAAAGGCTACACTTTCTTTCAAAAAAAAAATAAAAATCCAAAAACAAACCAAACCAAAAAAACGGTCCTCCCCACATTACTACATAGTTGCATCTCTGTTCTCTTGCTATTCTTCAAGCTAGCACACCCAAATTTTCCTATGCCACTTCATTTTGATGGCAGTCTCAGCAGATATGCCATAGCTGTATGATTGAACTGAGACATTTTCTTTTAAAATCGCATCTTTAAGCTTAGTAAAGGTTTACACTGGGCAGAGTGTAAACCTTTAATACTGCTTATCACTAAGACTATCTGGTCTGTTGATTTCCTCAGAGAACTTAACTGCAAGCCTACTTCATATTAAAAACAAAAGAAAATCTGGTATCTTTATTAGCTATTTTAAGATAATTTTCTCCTTAGAGAAAGTTCCATGTAAGGTCAACAACATCTGCTAAACTTTGTTTCATTTGTCATTTTGCAGCTCTCGTATGGCAATTCCTAATCATGCTGAGTAATGCTTCTTGGCTGACTTAGAAGTACCCTCTGTACTCTTTCAACATCACTATGCATCCAAGTGATATTAAGTAACATAACAACAGTCTGATGTACATTCTCAGCAGTGTATTAATACTTACAGGCTGTCCTTGGTACCACTGCGGATTAAACTTTTCCTTGCTTTTAAGGGTGAAGGATGCATTTATTTTGGGGTCGTACATCTTGTTATCAATTATACCATGAGATTCAGGATACAGCCCCTGTAATTGAGAGTATAGCTTGTTGCAATCCTACAGAGAAAAAGAGCCTTACAGCCACACAAACAGGTGTCTGTTAAACAAATACATCCAGTGCATAATCTATATGCGACTTTTACTTCACCAATACCTCAAGACACAAATCTAACAGCATCACCTACCATTGCTACCAAACTCTACCTTCCAATTCTTAATTGCTTCTTAGTGAGATTGAAAAACATAGGCAAGCAACTTCCTCTGTGATCAAACCGAAAGACACTATCTCAGTTCATACCTGTTGTATCTTTAGTACCAACGAGCAAGCAATTACCTATGGTGGACCTCCATCACATCTCAAAACCAGGGATTTCAAAGGAGAATTGCCTATCAGTAGGTGAAAGCTCTAGGCAGGGATAACCATCACCTAACCAGTGAAAGAAGTGCTCAGAGGCACCAGCTGCTAAGTAGTTTTAACAGACTTGGTGCTGTGCCTTCAAGCAGACAGTTCCTCTTTACCTAAAAGGATATAACACCACCACCACTAGGACCCTGATAAACATCAGGGCCTGCTACTTTTCACAGGAATGGGGAGCTGAGACAAAGCTCTATACTGTATTTAGGGACACCGTCACATGGCAGCAGGGCACGATTAATGCCCCTTAGTTGCAGAATCAGTGATGGATATTTGAGAGAATTAGAAAATTAAACGTATCATTCCTCACTTAGCAAAAGACAGTCCTGACAAACAGGGAAGATAAGAAATAAGGTGCAAACCCTCAAGTATTTTATTACATTCTGACATGATGGAACTAAAAAGGATCTGCTGGATTCCACCCTGCATTTTGAAAAACTTGCAAGTTGCAATTTAGTGAAATATTTACACAAATGAGAAGTTGTAAAGTGATGTGACCTTCCACCTTTAAGGGAATTCTTGCAGCTAGTCTTAGAAGGATTGGATTACTTAATGAGACTTTATCTGACTGCAGTGTTATGTAGTGACTGTTAATCTAAATTAGATAAAGAGTATCATATATACATTTTCATATTCTGAAGGGAAATCCTATTATTTTAATACTCCCTCAAAGAAATGTACTATTCCCTTGGAGAAAACTTCATAATGAACAGTCTCTTCAGTAAAGGAAACATACAATATACAGGAATTCTTACTGTGACAATGGAGTAATGATTGGGAAAGGTTTTTGAAGGATACACCGGTCTCATACTGGAAGTGTATGTTCCACATTTCTCTAGAGGGAAGAGGAGAGAGAAATCAGCAAAGTTACAGAAATAGAAACCCTTGCAGGTAACTATAAAAAAAAAAAAAAAAAAGAGAGAGAGAAAGACCAAAGATATTTCCAGAAAGCTTTCATTCTTCAAAATTCTAGAGTTAATACCTCATTTTTCTTCCCACGTTCATTTACAAGCTGACTAAATGGCTATTAATACAAATTTTATGTATTCCTAATGACTGACTTCAGTGGTAACATGAGCAAAACCTACAGTAGATAAGAATGAATAACCAAAGAAATCACATCCTCCAAAGTTGCCTTGGTGTGCCATAAGTGAAGTCTGCAGCTTGAGACCAGATGCTTTGCCCCTGGGTGCTCCCAGAGATGAAGTGGCTTCTGGCACAGCAGTGCCCTGGCTCTCACAGTCACCTGTCAAATCACTGTTTATTTTGCAGCCTCCTTTTTGTTTGTGGTTGTTTTGGGTTTTGTTACTAAAAATAAGCTCTTATTCTAGGATGAATCGCAAACTTTTCTTTATCTTGATATAAAAATCATAGGATTTTAAGGAGATTAGTGTACACTATTTCCTAGTATGAAGAGGCATTAGGCAGGCCAAAGAACTTAAGCAAACCTTACTTATGTTAGGTGCCTAAATTTCCACAGGGCCCTGATTTTCAGAATGGGGGGGGCGGGGAAGGAATAAAAAGAAATTAACGACTTAAAGAATACTATGGGATAACCAAAACCACTTCAACTGATGCTAAAGAGCCAAAAAGCAGTGACCCTATAGAAAGGCCACCAATGGGCCATTATATATGATATAAATAAAATAGAAATGAAAGGTTTGATAACATAAAAGGTGTTGCATCAAGGCACTTTGAACTCATTGGATTGGGACTTTGGATTAGATCACAGTTGAAATAATCAATTTGAGCTAACAGAGATGAAAAGAAGACAAGCTGGAAAAATAAATTCTCTCAAGTTACATAGACATTCTCTCACACATTTGTGTTCTGTAGTAACAAATCTTCACTTGTACCCTTTTTGCTACTGGAACACACCTGACGCATTTCAACCATTTCCAAATCTACTGTTGAGGATGTATTCTGAAATATTTTTTTGGTGGGGGTGGGTGGGGAGATTGAGGTTTTTTTGTTTTGTTTTTAAAGTAAGTGAAAAATACACTCAAAAGCTTTTGTTTTGTCCAAAATCCTAGGGGATTTTCCTGGGACTTTCCATGAGAGTTATCTTTTTTCTTTTTGGCTTGTCGCCTTAGTTAAAGGCAATTAAAGACAAAAGGAGGATTTGTTTAAAAATTATGTATATCACAGCATAGAAGCATGTGAAAATGCCTTCTCTGAACCCCATACACACACCTTACGGCAATGCCTGGGGTTCATTGAAAACCCTCAGCTCCATGCTGAATTGCCCACCTTC
The DNA here is from genome assembly GCA_013400035.1 of Rynchops niger. Taxonomy (NCBI): domain Eukaryota; kingdom Metazoa; phylum Chordata; class Aves; order Charadriiformes; family Laridae; genus Rynchops; species Rynchops niger. The sequence continues at coordinate 15,548 of VXBH01001237.1, forward strand.
ATCGAGTAATTTATCTGCTGTTGTTAGTTGTCTACCACAGAGACATGTATTTCGTCACCCTTTCCCACACAGTAAAATACTGTAGCAGTATTGACACACTCACAGAAGCGTTTATCTTTACAGTATGACTCTTGGCACCATTTTCAGTGCCTAGATACATGGGACATGAAACCACACAGAGATTTGAAGAAACAGGCCCTCGGAGTGTCATGCGATATACACCCCAGTGACACCAATTTTCATGCATGAAACAATTTTTCTCTTACTGAAGAAAATTTGCCTTGCCTGAGCTTCTCACCCACCATTGTACTATGAGGGGGGAAAAAAAGCCTAGAAAGCAAGGTTTTGTAACAAGAAAGCTTAAGATCCTCAAGTACATGCTAGAGGGTTTCTCTTGCTGCTCTCCTGTTAACCGAGCAGATGCTGGTGCACCCACAATGCTACCTGCATCTTTTTTTACTGCAGGGTCTTGTTTAGTGCAGGACACAGACTGGTAATGGGAGTACTTCAGAGGGGAAACACGTTGTGGATGATTCTCACCATTCTTTGATGTAATTGAGAGCAACGAAGCTGTTGAAGGCTCTAGAGCACAAGTTTCATAAGAAGCAGCTGAGGGAACTGGGGTTGTTTAGCCTGGAGAAGAGGAGGCTGAGGGGAGACCTTATCGCTCTCTACAACTACCTGAGAGGAGTATTTTGCCCCTAGACTGTTCCTTATTTTATTGTGTCTAAAATCATGTAAAATTAGACATTCTGGTTTTAAAATCCTTTAAAAATTTAAGTTTAGAGAACTCCATGGTTCTAGAGAAGTGAAGTGACTTTGATGAAGATACTAAGATATTTATATTTCTTAGCGGTCAGAATTTATCATGGGTTCAGTGGAAAGAGAAATACAAGTTTATTATATAAGTAAATGAAAGAAATTGCACTGTAGCCTATCCATCCCAAAGAATGAAGCAGCCTGGAAGTCCTACAGATGCTTTGTGGCACTGATATATTTTATCTCAGCAGAGTTATAACCATTTGTAATAGCCAGCCTCTCCTTACAATGCTCAAGAAGTTTCTTCAGTTGATTTGTTATAACTTCATCTAATGAAACCGTTTCAAATGCCTTGTTTTATTCTAACATTGAACAAAATGAAAAAATAAACCTGAAACCTCACATACATCTGTGAATTGTTATCCTCTGAAACAGATCAAGTTGTAACAACCACTGCACAAAAAAGCAAGTATTTTTACTGATTTATTTTTAGTCAAACTGAAACCAGTTACCCCAGGTAGTAATTTATGAATGACAAGAAGATTGGCATATTTTTCAGACATGAAATGCCATCAGTTCTTTACAGACCACAGCCAAAATAGAGACAGGAAAAGCAACTAGAGTTACTTAGACACTACAAAATTAAGACAGACACTACAAAAGCTAGTGAAAGAAATATGTACTTATGAGGCTCTCGTTTCTTCTGAAAATGTTTATGAAATGAAAGTTTTCTCAGATTCAGCACATTTCTACCAGTCCTTCTCTATCATCTGTTCCTAATCTCTTCCTTCTCTATCTTCTTATTTTTAAAATCTAATCAAATGCTTTCTACCTTGAGTTCCATTTTCCAAAGCCATTCCACCTAAATATGAGGCCATATGCAATACAGAGGAAAAAGTGGGTCTACTTCTATTTTGAAGAAATAAAGAAAGCTCACAGCAAAAGACATCCACCTCCCAAATATAGCAAGGGCTACTTAACAGTTTGAGTTTTCACTAAAAATTCAAAGGGCTCTTTCCTCATGCCCTCCCTTTCTTTGCCCTTCCACCCTCCCACCCCTCAGGCTATCTGTGCACAGTTGCTTTGGGCAACAACTTAAACTTCCACCAAAGAAGAGTGAGGATTTTTAAGAGTAAGCATAACTGCATCTATGGATTTTTCAAGTAAGACATCATGATATTACTTAGAGAAAGAAACTACTCACGTAATTTGCTAATAACAGGCAGAAGTTCACCCCAAGTCTGCAAATATTCTGCTCGGAAGCCGTCCAATGAAAATAGTAATACTGGAGACTTGGTAAATCTGAACAAATAGAAATCGAAGCATTAAAAGACAGACTCTGAGAAATAATTTCCTATCACTTATTTCAGGCAAGTTTCCCCCAAATGGTGGGGATGTTCATGATGGGACCATAATCCAGGCCAGGGAAGTAAGTGTCCCTAAGCAGGAAGGTTTGCAGACTGGTGGGGTGGTGAGCAGACCAGCCGTCCCGTCCCTCTGCTCCCAGGCTGGCATAGCAACCCTGCCCAAAGAGGCTGTGGATCGCAGTAGGGCATGCACAGGGAAATCACGACAAGGCCTGATTTCCCAAACACCCATGAAATAAAGAACAAGCCAAGATGCTCATGTAATCTGTCTGGCAGGTTTGGGACTCCTTGTCTTGAAATCAGTCCCACTGTAGCAGCACTCAGCCCTTCCAACCCCGAGGCAAGAGCAGGGAAAGAGAAAAGGCAGGGTGAAGCCATGGCTTTCCTTTATTAATTTTGCTCCTGAACAACTTGTAATCTAGCTGAAAAAAAAGGAATTTATCTTTTTACATATACTGTACACAAAACTGTAAGAAAGTCTAGTCTACAGGATACATTAAATCAGCAACCATAACACACATTTTTCCTTCCATCTTGCAAAGATTATTTAACTAAGGAGAACTTGGTTCCTGTACCAGAAGTAGTATCAGTCTCCAAACTGAAAAATGTGGCCCTGCAACTGGAACACTGTAACAGTACTTCTGCCTGAAGCCTGACAGATAAATTCAGGAACTGATTTCATTGGAACTAGCAAAAATAAATTCCCCCCTTCCAGTCTCCACAGGACTTATGTTTTCCAGTCTTGACTTGTTCCCAGCTTCAGCACTGTTCAAACAATTTCTCTCCAACTGTAAGTACTTAAAACATTGCATCACAGATGAGAATAATGATCAGTAACCTTGAAGAAAAATTATCTTATGTTTGACCTACAGAAATGAGGACATGCGAGACTACAAAAAAGTCACTGCAATGCAGCAACAACCACTGAAAACACAGATTCACAAAGAAGAACTGAATATATTTTACATGTCAATTGCAAGATCAATTTTCCTTTTTATGTTTACAAATTGTAAAATGGAAATTTTTTTATTTTTTTTTTAAAACTTCATTGCACTTCAGTTTCCCAAAATAAAACAGTGAGGATAGAAGACAAATATTATTTGCAAAGTGTTGACAATTTCTTTAGTGAGGTACACCACAAAAAAATCCAAACAGTCATTTACAAGTGAAACATTTATAAGCCGTCTTTCAGTCAAACAAACGTGACTATATTAAACTGAAGATTAGTCAGGCAACCAAAACATGTCTATCCTAAGAAAATTTTAATCAACAATTTGGACAACAGTTCAGCCAAAAGGATTTCATTAGTCAGAACCATTACATAGCCTATCCTACATCCCAGACAGAATAAAACATTAAGATGTATTTGTAAGATGTGTGTTTATAGCCTGGTTTTTATTTATATGGTGTATTTAATACCATCTTTTGAAAATCTTCACAAAGTCAGCTAGTCGGAAATGAGAAATGAATGAACTTCAGATGATGACTAAAGTCCTTTGGCAGAACAGAGTAGGGAAACTTCATGGGCCTTTGCCTATAGTACAAGTGGGTTTTTTTGCACCACATATTCTGCAACTTTTGCAAATACCTTATCCCCACCCCCACCTCCCCCCAATACAGAGGTCTAAAAACTTTCACTGCAAAGTTTCCTGCAACAAAATATAAACTTTGAGGCAAAGACTGTTCAATATTACTTACCAACAAGACTAACTTTAAAAAAAAAAATACCCCAAATCTAAAAAAACTCCTTAGAAAGGGACTTTACGCAACTGTTTCTGGTTTGGCATTTAGGAGTAAACCAACTGTTAAGTACATGTTTTGGTTGTCTGCAAATCCAGCTACTGACCCCCTCACACATGTAAAATTAAACTTGGCAAAATAGACCATTGCCACAACTCGGGAGACTGGCCATTTTGCTACACGTATACTTGACACATGCTGAAACTCATATAGTTAGCGATATGCCCTGTCCTCAGGGAAGCAAAGCAAGACAGACTGCGTTAAACTGCACTCTTTGGAACAGCTCCAGTAAAATCCCCAGAAAAACTGAGCTCAGTTCTGAGATATATCAGTGATTTCCATAACTTTTTCCTGTGGGTAGCCAAGGTTACACTTGCTACTTCAAAAATGTGCTACCAATGAGCAAGCAAGCCTAGAATGCTCAAGTTTTGGCCCTGCTAGTGATTCACGCTGGCTGTGGCCAAACAATATGACAAGGGTGTTTCACAGCTCTTGGATAAATACATATGCCACGGTCACTTCCTGACTCCAAACTGAAGGAAATGCAGTGGTAATTACCTCCTCCTATAAACTGGCTTCTATGGAAACATAGCGCAGGCAACACAGGCTTGCTGTGGTCTAGCAGATTCACCAGTCTGGATGGTCTAGAGCCCAGCACTGGGGACCACACTGCCAAGCTGACCTGCCTCACCACAGGCAAGTTAGACCACAATTAAAGAAAAAAAATAAAAGAAGAAACAAAAGGAAAAAAAGACAAGAAAGTCCCCTTAAAAAAATCTAAACATACTGCACAGAAAACTTTCTGTGCCCTCACATACAGACACTACTGCCTACATACAGCCACAAAGCATAGAAGTTAAAGCTTTCTTTTCTGATAAATGTACATAAAGCCTCAACAGTAAGCATAATAGCAGTCTTCAAATAGACAGGAGAGATCTGCAAGGAGGAAAGCAATCAGCTGCTCTTCCAGTTCAATGAAGATAGAACAAATAATAATAGGCTTAAACTGCAACAAAAGATACCAAGACATCAGAAAGACCATCTAGCTAAGCACTAGGTTATGAGTAGGTTAGCTTAAGTGGGTTTGAATTCTCAGAGTATTATTTCACTCCTAGAACAGTGGAAAGAACTAGATCACTCCTGAAATCTTATAGCCCCTTAACCGTATAACCCTATTAAATAACAAAGAACACAGTCTTGGAAAGACGTAGATGTGTGTAGTTAATTTTAAGCATTTGTTCAGTCTCATTGAAATCAGTGGAATTTCTTAGATTAAGCACCTCACTGAACACTGCATGGTCTTTTGTCTATTCTGCTCCACAAGAATAAACCTGACTAAAACCAAACCAGAATAAACCCATCCATTTGAACCCACAAAACATGCTGTATTAATATGCACAGAATCACAAGTGATATTCCAAGGCCTCAAAATGAGCACTGAGCTAAAGTCACCTGCACTCCTGTCTAGCCCATAGAAAGAAGTGGATTGTTTACAGAGTTGTTTGTTTTGGGAGAGCCTTGTGTGCTAATAGTCCGAGATGAGCCTACAGTCAACACTGTTTGATTCAACTTTGACCACACAACACCCTTTCCTGGGCTGGGTTTTATTGCAACATTTCTGGTTTTGCCAGGATTAAAACAATTTTAGTAGAGTAACCACGTATTCCTTTCATATGCTGAACAGAAATAACAAACAAAAATCCCTAAAAACAAGTTAACTGACAGGAGTTGCCCTATGGTATTTATGCCATTAACTTTCACGGTGGATCTGCACACAGCTCTTGCTTGTTTATCCACCCCTTGGGGGTAACGCTTCCTAATCTTGCATTAGGGAAACCAGCATCCTAGAGTCGGCTCCCAGCACACGGTCCTGAATGGTTCCTGACCTCAGAACAGGAGTTAATGACAAAAACTTCCAGAACCACCTGGCTGCCACCGTCCTATATGGGGGCTCAATGGGGACTTGGACTCCAAGCTGCACAGAAGCTCCAGTTTCTGTCTCAATAAAGGTTCTGAAGGGTCAGCATTTGTTACTGCTCTGAATCAGAATGAAAAGTGCTCGTTTGGTATAAAAATATTCCAAAAGGAAATGTATTTCGTTTGACAGTATTATAACTCCAATGAATAAATATAGCATGATTTAAGTATCTTAAGTCAAAAAAAAGTAACGACATAAGAACAAAATGAAATGTTTTTACTTTACTAGAAATATCCTCAGCACACTATAATTTCAAAATCATCAAAATGAAAATAGCTTTGATTTCTCTGACACTTTTCAAACAAGGACATAAATGAATTCAACTCATCCCCACAACATTTCTACAAACTATTTTCCAGTGGAATACTTTTCAGCCAAGAATCTTTAAGTCACTTCTACAAATAACTTATACATGCAATCATAGGTTGCATTCAACCTTAGCTTTAAAGTTGACTTGAAGATCCCACAGCAAAAGCAGTACAAGAAATGCAGGCTTTTTTCCTGGCTGGGAGCTTTGCTCGACTATTTGAGCCTGAGTGCTGATGCCATAAATTACATGAGTCATTGCTCACACAGTGCATACATAACTTGCAGGAAAGGGCCCAGTGTGGAGCTGAGCCAGAGAATACAAGGATCCCATGGCATTTTACACCTTTTAAAGAAAGTAGTTCAGACAGCTTGCAAATAATGCTGTCCCATTGCTGGAGAAACTGGGACAGTGATCTGCCCCCATTTTGCAGCTCTGGGGCAGGAACAGGCAAGGAAGTGGAAAGGTCTTTCGAAATGACCAGGGATGGAGGCAGTTTTAGGAGCTTGAGATTGCTGGATGGGTCCCAAAATATTTGATACAGCTAGTATTGGAGCATATGTGACAATAATGAGGCAGGCACAAGGCAGAGCTGCCCCGAGCACACACGTCTGTGGGAGACAGCGGAGTTCGGGAATAGGCATGTTTTGCAAGTCAAGCAAGTGGTGGGGTACAGGAGCGCTGCTGGGACAGAGCAACTTGATCTGTTAGTAAGCACTACCAAATGCCAGCTGAAGAGGTGTCCTCCTCTGTCTGGCAGCTGCTTTTACTGTGGATAAGAAAGGCAAGCAGGTCCCAGGAAGGTGCAGTAGGGAAAATAATCTCAATAATGAAACATAAGCAAAGAGCAGAGCTATGCAAATATGCAATATCCTCACCCTTTCGGACACTGAGGTTCAGTAATGTCCTCACACTCTTCTTCAACCCAGCTTGCCTCTCCTTAAAACAAATGAGTGCAATTTATTTTTTAAGACAACATTCTGATCAATAAATGCAAGTTTTTTTTTCATTTTAATGAATGCTTTTAAAGGTATATTATGTCCTTTCTCCTTTCATACAAATATATGTACATATATGAGAGACTGTAGGAACTTGTTGAGGATATTTACCTTTACAAACAGCATGATAATTGACACAGCAATCTTTATTTTCTACACAATCATCTGAACAGGAACAATGATATTCTGGTCGCCTTTTCTCTCCACACCTGAATTTATTGCAGGTCCATATGTGGGCTAAAAAACAGATGAGAGAGAAGAATAATGATTAATCATAGAACAGTTTGGGTTGGAAGGGGCCTTTAATGGTCATCTAGTCCAACCCCCCCAGCAATGAGCAGGGACATCCCAGTGTAAGTGCAACTTTAATAAACCAAGTGTCGAGTTGTGTCTCAAATGTGTACGTGCTGATATCTCATACATGCATAATATTGCAAGCTTTGGCACTTTGGAAAATAGAAACACCTATGGCTAAATAATCCAAATGCATAGCCATCCGAATACAATTCTGCAGCATATGGTTATAAATAGCATAGATCAGAAAGAACCTTTTTTACAGGCCTCCTTAAATATGGTAATTTATGTGAGTTTAATCTGGTAAATGCATACTATAAAGAAGCTCCCAAACGACTCCCCCAGAAACAAACCAAACTTAAGTCTGAATTTGGAATACCTAGAAAACACTGAGGAGCAGTAACTTATTCTGACTGGCACTGAAGTCACAATGGATCTTACCGGTCACCGTCAAGCACTCCAGCTTCTTTCCGCACCTCTTAGGCACAGGCATCACTCTGCCACTCTTTGAGACTGCATACATAAGCTCACAGGAAGACCTGACTTCAGCTTCATTGCTGGTTTTGGTAGAGATTTTTTTTTCCTGAATCATATTGTCTTTTCTGAACAAAATATTCCAATACATTGTACCATTTGAAGATGATCATTTTGTTATTAGTGGTAAACACAAGTAGATCCTTTGCAGTCAATGAAGATAAATATGAATGAATTTACCAACTGAGTGAACACTTAAGTGAAGGTCTTAACAGAGACACGAAAGCAAAATCTAAAGTTTGAGTAGAGGATAGGCAGTGATCTTCATACACAACTAGCAATTAGAAATCCCTGAAAGCATTCTCGGGAGGTTAATCTCACTTTCGGAAATACTGAACTTAGTACATCTACTCACTGCTGTGAGAGACAGAGGAATCTATTATGGCTCTAGTTACATGATACTATTTGAAAATTAGAATTTGATTCTCCACTGATGTTAAGACCAATTAGTGTCAAAAAACAAGACCAAGCAATGAATTCCCATTCTGAGTGCTGAAACAGACTCTCCAGTCTGTTTTTAAGGAATTCTTTAAACTGAGGGAGAGTGGTGTAATGAAACAAAGTGGAGAGTAAATCCCATGCAACTATTCTAAGCAAAAAGCTTTGTGCAATTTAGAGGACCTTTCAGTAGAGTCAGTTGAAGCAGGGCTCTGAGATCAGTTTAATCATTTGGTTTTAAAAGTCAACATTGGAATATTTAATTTCAGGGTGATACTATGTTGATAAATTTTACACATACACATAAAGAGGAGTGGGAATAAAAATAGTTAATTGAAAAGAATGCTGCATATGAAGCATTAAGGCAAAACTAAGTCAGAGAAAACAGTCAAGTTCTGTCTTTAGTGTTACTACCTGCACTAACTTTCCCTGTAAAATTTCTCCAAGGTATTTTTCACACCTTTGCCTATCTGACCTTTGCTTTCTGGCAAATCATGAGAAGTGCTCCTCACTTCGCAATCATTCTCCACCAGTGCAATCTGTTTTGTCACCCTGCCTTGTCCCAAAGGCCAGCACATGACCCTTGCTTCACAGTCAAGCTGAGGATAACAAGACAGAGGTCCCAAGTAGTTGGGTAAGGAGAGACGGCAGCTTTCACAGAGCTGCTCTGTCCTTCCCCTTTTTCATGCAGGCGATGACAGAAAGACACAATAAGCAGAATGCACTCCTGTTCCTGGCATGCTTGAGAACATAGCTGTCCCTGACGCGAGGGACAATGCAGGTCACTGTTCTCTCACCCCCGGACAGAGAACAGAAGGCTGGCTGAGACCTCGAGATGCTGTTGTTCCTCCTCTTTCAGAGGGGGAGGGCAGCAGCACGGTCCCTCGCAGCCTTTCTCCCCACAGGAGCTGTGGGAAAGACAGCCTACTTTCTGTGTCAGCTCATACATAGTCCAGCTGGGTGAAACACAAGCTTTGTTTGCGTACAATAACAGCTGCACCAGAGCCCTGATGCTTCTGCAGGAGTCCCCAGTACGGCCATCACCACCATTGCAACTTCACCCATGGCTGCAATGGAAGGACCACAAAGAGGGGGGAGACCACTGGCATGAGAACCACCCTGCTGTTCAGCAGCCCCCCTCTGAACTCGCAGCCCATCTGGAAGAAGTGTGGGGTTATGGTCACCTGGCCACAGAAGCACTCATTTGCCGAGCTGTCCCTCTTCACACAACAGGAGAGAGTTTGCCCCCACAGCTTTTTTCCATCCTTACCTGGTTGTATACACGTTTCCTGGTAATCTAAGCAGCAGTTCCCAAGCTTGACACAATCTCTGTCACAACGACAGCTTCCAAAGGTCCTTTCAAAGCAACGACCTTTGCAGGTTTTCACTGTAATATTGAATAGTGTGAGATATTAGTGGCTGGGCCCAAAGCAGTCAACACGCAAAAGAAATTAATAAGGTCAGCGTGTGGAATGACACAGCTGGTCATTCCACAACTTACAGGATGTCTGCAAAACCAGCGACAGCCAAGGGAAAATGAAAGTCTTGATCCAACTAAAAGTTTATTTTCTCTCATTAAATAAAAATATTTTTTCATCATATTGAACAAAGGGTCCTGTTCTATTTTGGCAGGAACATGGTGTTTTATTATTGGCAGAAATAAGTGAAACAAAAGACTATAATTCTAGTTGCGATAGTCCCTGCCTTCCTGTATCTCCAGAAGATATAAGTGCAGTCATTCAGAATACAGAAGATCTCTGTTGGAGGAAATCTGAACGTAGGTTTTCAGTAAGGGTGCCCTAAACAGTGAAATGCTTTTGCAGAGAACACTGATCTGCATTTTCACGTCTGACAATGTCCCACTCTCTATAAACAATTAAACATTAACTAGAATTTAGACTGCTTTGCTTATGCTTGCAACTCTCCCATGCTCATGCCCTGTTTGAAAGACTGTCTTCATACAAGTCAGAGGAACTGAAGAAGCCCCAGTTCCACATCCTGCTATACCATGGTTAAAGTACCGTCTCAAGACACAGGAAGGGCTGTACCAAACCAGACGCAGGAGATACAAACTTGAGTTTGCTGCTCACTGCACTAATTTTTTGTTCAGTTTTAACAAAAAACCACAAAAACCCACAACTAAAAAAAGGCATAGCATTCTTCCACTAGACTGGGGTTGCCTGGGAAAAAAACCAGAAACCAGTGATGTGAAGCGTTAACAACACTTAAGTAGTTGGTCAGTCTGTTTCATCCTGTGCAATCACCAGAAGAGAGTGAGGTAAATTCTTCATCGTTTGGCTCCTCAAGAATCATGAGGTGTGTGATATTAGGAAAATGAGATAATAATGAGCCAATATTGCAAAGCTGTAATAAAATGAGAAAAAAAACCTAGGCAGATTCTAGTGGGAAATTAATAGTCTGAATTTTAGTTAAAAACAGTGTAGGACTGTTTGTTAAACAGGTCAACTCTGAAATTATTCTAGATAGTTGTTCCCAAACTGAAGTTTGATTTCTTAAAATATCTTTCATAACATTCTACCTGAAGAAACTTCACGACTCAAAAAACCACATATTTTTCAGGACAGAAAACAGCCAGAGGAATTCCACAAGGAATATTTTCAGACTACAATTCTAACCAGTAAGAAAATAACTTTTTTTTTCTCCCCCCATAATTGACTGGAAAAGATGAAAAACAAATGTTCCAGGACAACATGAAATAGAAATTGTTGGGTTTTCTTTTTTTTTTTTTTATACTGAACTGAGTCAAGCCAGCCATGTGACATCACCACAGTGACGGTTGGGATACACGGAAGCTGCCAGACCAGACACTGAGTGCCAGGATCAGTTTACCTCTCAAGTGAGCACACACAAGTACTGAGTACACCTGAGATTTATTTCCCAGTATTTTCATTCCCCTCTAACTGAAACTGCTTCAAGCAATGCATCCAATCCACTTCCTGCAGCAAGAAAGGGTGGCATGCTAATAATATCAACATTAATTTACACAAAAAAAAAAAAGGAAGGGAATTTCTTAGAAACATTACTAATTAAAAGGCATATTAGTTACCATCTTTTGAACAGCTAGGCTTCAGGCCAAATATACATCCTAGGATTGTCGTTAACATGCAGACACAGAGTACCTGTGGGACAGGAAGGAAAAGAAAGTTATCTTAAATGGCCACTGAATGGTTTTGAAAGGTCTCATTTTCTCTGTAATACTATACAATTGTACTGAAATTGATAAACATGCGGATTAGGAGACTTATTTTACTGCTTTCACAAGCAGTTTTCACTCACACAAGTAGTTATACTGTTTGCAGTTAGTTACTGGTGCATGAACATGAATATTCTCAAGACTGGGTCTGTGTATTTCATTTCTTACCAAGTTATTTAATGTAGTCATGGTGATACATATCTTTCTCACAAACAAAAGATTAAGATGCTTATGGTTACACAATTTTGTAGAAAACTTTCTTTGCTCCACTTCTTTCTTCCTCCTAGGTTGTTCTAAGGTGAAGTTTCGCCATTGAAAACAGACTTCAAACAGAAGGCATGGCCCTTAAGCGATACCTATAATTTTCTTAGGCAGGAAAATCTTTTCCCACTTCCTAGTACCCAGTTCATACTAGATGTTGGTCCATACCATGGTAAGCAACTGTGGGATGTCACATTAAACTGACCACAGTGTCTTACACTGACCAGAAGTTATGGCCATGTTTATTTTGGATTCCAAATGCATTAGAGTTACCAAACAAGCACCATATTGTCCTCATCCAGCATTTTAGGGCAAGATCTAATGCCAACTCAAATACAAGGAAAGATTCCCTTTAACCTCATTAAGTAATCGGACTTGGTTCATAAACTCTTTAGGAAAAGTGTTTATATTATCAACGCATATACAGTAATTAAAGAGTCCAGGAATGCCAACAATGAGCTTATGATGGCTATTCTATGCAAGTGCAGAATGTAACAAGGTAGTTTGCCAAAAGTCCTGAAAGAGAAGGCACTGTAATCACACAGACTTTCTTATTCAGAAGCATTTGGGGAGGTATGGGTAAGAGAGAACGCACGTCGCCTTTCTGGTCATTGTTTTCTGAGGAAAAACTGCTTTCAAGTAATACTTCAATAACTTTACATACATGACTACACAAAGTCTCTCCCTGTTTCCCTCTTGCACTATCAGCAAAAGCTCCCGAGTCAGTCTTTTGAGTATGATGCCTGAATCATGTTGTGATGTGGCAAAAGTCAATCCCATTTTAAAATGCATCTAATTATTTCTCAAGCTTACTTTTTTAAAGGCTGCGAACACTTGAGTAAATAAAAACCTTTTTTTTTTTTTTTAATGTACAGTTGACTATACCATTTTTTTTCACTAAGCAGTTAGTAAAGACAGTAAGAAAACAATTTCTGGAATGTCTAGCATTGAAATTCAGATATTATTCTGGATTTTTGAAGTGCAAATTATCACAAACTATATTCATCAATACCAAAAAGATTACATATATAGCAATCATAAAAGAGGGAATTAAGATTGGACCTGATGAAACTTTGGCCTAGAATTCCAAACTGGGCAAGTCTGTAATCTTAGATTATTCAATGCAATGTCTAGCAGAAAAATAAGTACTTTTTGAGTTCAAATCTATCTTTGAATTGATAGGGAAAGAAGGAAGATATGAAGGAATGAGGAAAAAGAATCTGGCATTATCAATGCACCCAGATACACTACAACTGGTAAGAAGTTGTAGTCTCCAGTAAGTCTGGAGACTGATAAGTCTCCATTAACCCAACTGTCAAGAATGAAAACCAACTGCAGAGCTCTGTACTTGCCTTTTTTTTTTTTTTTAAAGCAGCATACTAACACGTGTAGTATCAACAGTATTACCTTCCATACAATTTTTCTGAACCTTTGAAATCTTCCATACAAAATATGAACTAGATAAGGGCACATGCACAGCATTTCAGATGCACAATGTCAAAGCCCAGCAAAATTAGTGGAGAGAGCAAAACCCATTATTATCCTTTTAACTTCTATATTATTATCTGGAAATTACAAATTGATTCATTTGTTTTTAAAAAGCCAACTTGAGAACATTTTGTTTCAGGGTGACAATACATTGTTTCTCTACTCCCTCCAGGCCCTGCTACTAAGACAAAAGAGGAGAACGCCCTCTGACATGTAACCACAAACACACTTTAAAATAAACAAAACCCACACCTACTCTTATCTGCAAGATCTTTATTCCCACATCTTCACATAGCTACATGACCCATGGGACTTATGCCAACGGAGTCACCCTTATAATGACAACACACTGCAGTGCCACTAAATGGACTATTAATATTCCCTTATGGCACACCAGTGTAGGTAACACGTGTTTAAAAAACAGGAATTTAATCGTAACACCAAATTAATGTAAAAATAAAATTTAAGTAAAACCCACTCCAAAGTGGTACCATTATAATACTTCACAACTAAAATTGGTAAATCCTCACTAAAGTCCTCACAAATAATTCCTGAGATTTTGGCCCCAAATGTTACAAAAACATCACAGTTTTGTATTGTATTCCACATTTTCAGTTTTACACTTCCATGAACATGATTAATTCTAACAAGCAAAAACATGAAGGGATTATGTTCACTGAGGCATATGAATGTTCTTTTGGGTAGGAAATACTACAAAATGGTAGTGCTACTTGATGCAACATGCCTTTCCTGCAAGCAATACTCTGGAAACCTCATAGCGTCACAAACCACAGCATACTACAAATGCTCTCTGTATTCTCTACTGCAGATCAGTCCTGCTCTCAAATTTCATATATATATACACACACAAGGGAAACTATGGTCCAGGTCCTTACCTGGCATACTATGTCCATCTAGAACAAATGAAGATCTGGGAACTTCTGTTGAGTCATTACATTCAAGCCTTTGCTTTCTTAACATTAGTCCCACTAGCTCAAATTTTAGTCTTAAAAATGTTTTACTGCAAGATACTAAAGCTTCTCTGCCTCCCTCCTCCGCCCCCCCCCCCTTTCTTTCCTCTTCAATACTTAATAAAGAAGCTTCACAAAAATGGTAAGCTTAGAGGTAAAGCATTTGACAATGTTCTGGGACAGCCAAGTCTAATCTAGTGGACTATACCATGTAATTGCAGCTTAGTGTTTAAGGCTTTGAATCAAAGCTTTATCTTGAGCCTGAGTGACTTCAGTCATGTGGATATTATCCATCCAAATAGCACAAATGTTCAGCTGGAAAAAAGTGGAGCAACTAGTACTGGCCAACAGCAGCAGTAGTCCTGACTAGGCACAGCAAGAGGTATTACTGTTACACTAGTAGTTGACCTATTGTCAGTGGAAAGGCTCCAAGATTATCAGCTCTGCAGATGATGAGGAATATTCAAGCTAGCTTTAAAGATTGCCCAGGTACAGAAAGTCATCTCACTGCTGCAGCCCAAATGTGGGCTAATTTGCTTTGCTTCTTGCTATATGGGACCTCACTGCAGGAGGTAGGTTATTAATATTACCTGAACTATTTTACGTACAGGTAGCTCAGGTTTGGGATGCTGCAGCCTGCTGTGTAAAGATTGTATATTTTTTTTAATCTATATAAAGACAAGTAGCTGCACACATAGTTTAAGGTTTACTGTCAAGAACCTATTAGAACCCTGCAGCAGCCTGCTGCAAGCACCACTCAAATCTCTTATCTACTATCACACTGTCAACCTAACGCCTGCCTTCAAGGTTTAGTTTGCCTCTTACACAAAAGGAGAAAATCTGACCTGTTCTCTCTCTCCCCCATATTCTTCCTCTCAAAAGAGAAAGCAAGAATTGAGAAAAAGGTGCAATTCAGAAAGAATATGGGAATCCAACACTTCGTAGGAAGGCAAATAAAATTGAAGAACCTGGCCTTGTTATATGTAAAAGTAGCACATGAACTGTGCATATGGCCTGTAACTTGAGAGATTGATAGGACAAAATGTCAGATTTGATTTTAATATATATTAAAGTTTTTAAACCTACATAGTAAAAATGGCAGAGAAGAAAATGTCCCTTTGTTTTAAAAGTGGTTTTTAGAAAGTTTGTTTTGGAATCAAAAAACATTGTCATCTAGGGATGAATCTCTGTCCCATCACTACTTCCTTTACGTGGGAGGAAGCAATAAAAGCTTTGCTTTGTAAACATCATAGTGGTTGGGAATAGGTGGTTGAGTGTCTGGAAAACTGCAATCCCAGAAACATTTCAAAAGCCTCTTATTTTGAGCTGGGCAGATGGAAATGTGATAATATAGTTAGAGAGCAGAATCATTTCCGTCACTCATCTTTAGAACTGCATCTGAAGAGAATTTCTCAGCAGTGACTTCAGGGAGCTGGTGGAAGGGCCAGAGAACCAGCAAGCACACAGGCTACAGACACTAGATCCCAAAGAGACTGGTCAACTGTGCAGGTATTAGTGACATACAAAGAAATTTCTCACCAGTCTTAGCTACTGTCACCTTTCCTATCATATTTTTCTCTTCCTTTACACAGTCAATGCCACTGTCCCTTTCTCTTCACTCTTCCCTGGCTTTTTCCACCTCCCCTACTTCCCCTCTAATCTTCTATTCTGCATTTTCTTTGGCAAAGAATGAATTTATATTTATTTTAGGGAATAATCATTCTGAATTAAGTTTCTTTCTGTGTTGATCTTCCTTACCCTTTGCCTACCATGTACTCAGTTCCTTTCCATCTTCCTTTCTTCATCCCTGGTGTTCCATGGCCAACAAAACTTGTCACTTCAAGGTTTAAGGCACATCCATTAACAACTATGCAATTAATAAAGAAACAATGCAAAGGAGTGGTTTTCCATTCTAATCTCTATAATGGACTCTCACCATTGTGTCATGCCTATCCATGAAGGGATAACGTCTAGACTGGGTCTGTAATGCCAATATTACAAAAACCCACAGAATTTTCCAAAACCACAGGGATCCTTGAAGGGCATACTATGTTTTACTGTTTTGTGTGCCTAGAATAGATGACTAATGACCTGGACCTTAACACTGAAATACCTTTGAGAAAG
Source organism: Rynchops niger (assembly GCA_013400035.1). Taxonomy (NCBI): domain Eukaryota; kingdom Metazoa; phylum Chordata; class Aves; order Charadriiformes; family Laridae; genus Rynchops; species Rynchops niger. The sequence continues at coordinate 32,021 of VXBH01001237.1, forward strand.
AATTTCATCTGCAAAATTGTAAAGAACATAGAAATAAATAATGAATTTCAAGTAAGAATAGAGTCGCCTTCTGTCTTTAAAAAGGCATTGTTAAAAATGCAGAAAGCATACCATACATAGAAAAAACCCTTATCTAGACTTGTCAGGGGCAGTGGAACACTTACTCATGCTCGTAAAGTTATTTTTAAACAGGGATAAACCCCCTCAGTTTTTTTTTCAAAAGCAGGGGATACTTTATAAAGTTTACTAAACTGAGCAGAAGTGGCTACTTCACTCACAGCAGCACAGCTACACAGCTAAATAAATCACCCAAAACCAAAAAGTTATCAGCACTGAAAAAGCACACCACCTCCTTCTTGCACCACTCATCTCTCCTTTCCACATTTGTAAATATTTTTATGTTCTTCAAAGACTTACTTCTGTTGATCCACATTCCATACCTAGAGTGCAGGAGGAGGAGGAGAGCCACTGTGGCTCTCAGGTTCTGGTTGTCCTGAAATGCTGAAGGTGACGGAATTATCCTGAAGTCAGTGGATGGTAAAGCTGGAGCTTACATCCAAACGCTTTTTAGAGCTAAAAAGAAGATTTACTCTAAAAATGTATAGGGATTATTGGTTTTCCTCTCAAAGCAGCACACAGAAGATCTATTCTCGCTGTTTCTATTGAATGTTCTCAAGACTGTTATTACATACTCTTGCAACCTAAGGTCATCCAAAGGACAAGAATGTTTTAAAGGTAGCTCAAGCCACAGCAAGGTATTATAAAAAGCCTTCATTGAGCTTGCCAGAGTGATAACTGTTCGTTCAGCAGGGAATTATCAGCAGAAGATATTATCATACTATAGCTTTCTAAATACCTTCCAAAACTATTCAAGCATCTGGTTTTTAACAAGAAAGAGACAAAAAGATAAAATACAGTTAGCATCTGTCAGTTAGGATCTAAAATATTTTTCTTATTTGTTGCTTGTCCAACCACAGAGGTGCATAATCTCCTGGAAGACATTAATACATGAGCTATTATTAAAGCACACACATTTTACCACTGACTGTTTTGTTTTTCAATGCATTTTACACCATAGGAGAATTTAGAGAAACTAAAGTGCAACTATATGCTATCAAAAGAGAAGAGGAAATAACTTCTGGTTAAATTCCCCCAAAACAGATAGCAGCTGACTCTACTATTTAATGAGCAGGTAGGTTTTTGTAAAAACCTGAAGACAGACAGGACTGAAAACTGATCTCAATTTCTGAGGAAAAAACAAAAGTAAATATTGCACTTCCAAACACAATTCTTTTGTTCAGGACAGCATACTATGAACACCAAACAAAGACCACCACATGCCATCTGCTTTAGTGGCAACCATATATGGATGCATGGTTACATAGAAAGAGAAGAAACTGCCAGTATTATGCAAACCCAAAACAGTTATCCAAACAAGCTGCACTTGACACATGAATAAAAGCAAAACTGGAGAAGAAAATACAGCCTTCAGCCATCTTCATGTTCTTCCTATTCCAAAAATCCCTTTTCAAGAATAAAGCTAACGCTTCTCCAACTTATAGTACTGTCATGAGAGTTGTAATGAGAACAGGGCAAAAAGGGGGCTGCTTCTACTGGATACTGATAATACCACCAAATATATCCAGTAAACCTATATTCACATCTGTTTTTCCATGGCAGATGTTGTTACTGCCACCATGACAGCAACGTTAGGTTGAGCAGGAAAACACAGTGACCTCAAAGAGCAAGTGAAGAAATCCTGTAAAACCTTGTAAGAATGTAAGGAGTGTCAAAAATTGGAGAACCACGAAGTGGTACAGAAAGAAAATGGGACAAATAAGGTTTCAAAGCTATTCACCATATGTCTTTATTAAGCACACTGATATTGATCACAGGCACAACTTTAGCCCTGAATCCTTTGGCCATTTTCCAAAAAGGAAGGCCAGGGCTGACAGAGAGGCCGTTATTTACCTCTGCACCTTTTGAATATAGCCTCTCAGAAAACAAAAGGCAGACTATCAGGTTTTTATGCTTCACAACATGGAAACATATTTCAGACAGAAGAGGACTCAAGAACTGGCCCACTTGATCATACCAGAGATAAACAGCACAATGGAAGATAAATGGCTGGGTTTGACTATTGACTTTTGTGCAAGTAGCTATAACATCATACTTTTTGTTACTCTATGAACAACACACACACACGCAAAAAAACTGCAACACAAACTCGTACCCAAATACTACCACATGTTAGAAGGCATTTATATAGGTTGATTCGCCTATATGCCGTTATACAGCAGAATTGGGACAAGGTTCATGCTCGCTTGAGTTTCTTCAGAAATGCAAATATTTCATCTTTTCTCATTGCTTCCCTTTTCTTCTTAGTTAACTTATGCACTGTTCAACAGTTAAACAATAGCCTATTTGCCAAAATTCTTCATTTATACTACTTTCCTTTACCTTCCACCAAATCCCGTTTACAATAAAATCCACTGCTGTCTAACAAGTATGCTTAAAGGAAATCTTTTATACAGCTGACCTGTGCAACACCTGTGCAGAAAAGAAAATTGTATTTTGCTTTTCAGTACAGAAAGTATATTTTTATGTTGGTTTATTTCCTGTCCTATTTTCAAAATATCGTTACAATATTGATCATTATAAAATAAGTTCTCTGATAGTCATACATATTACTCTTTCATTCAAAAAGAACACCACTGTGATGCAGAACATTTCCAAATTCTGTCAGGAAAAAAAAACATCCTTTAAAACAAGTATTTATCCACTGCCCATATCATATGGTCACAGTGATGTTTGCCAATGTATTAATTTCTATCACCGTCTCCAAGGTGAGAAACTTTTCATACCTTTCGTGTTTTGAAAGCCTTTAATTTGCTCCACTTACCCTTTCAGCTGAAAGCAACAAAAATGTAGCTTCCATGGGCAGTCAAATCAGAACAATTCACTCCTTGTGTAATTCTACTGATATTAGTGAAAGAATGCCAAGGAAAAGTTTTAAAGAACAGAAGTTGGAAGGAAGCCTTGCATAATTTTTATATCTTTGGCCTTGCCTGCAATCTAACAGTTTTATTACAGTAATTAAGTTGTTATGAATCCAAGTTAATAATTATCTCTACAGAAAATCTATCTATTCAAACTATTAATGCATTCCTTATTATTTTAGTATCCAAGAGCCTTGCAGAACCACATGGAGGTGGTGTTCAGACCAAGAGCACACTCCTCCCTCCCAGGAGTTTAGCTGCCTGTGCTTGGGGACGTACTCTACCATACTGTTTCAGCTGTTTAGAGCACTGTTTGGGAAACCTCAACCAGCCTTGAAGACAGCTCTTCAACAAAAAACTGGAAGAAGCCTCAGCAGAGTCACCCACCACCTTGTTTTAGCCATCTCTTGCCTCCCCTGCAGCCACACTGCAGTCATGTCCATCTTAGCCAAGCACTCTATTGACTTTGACCCTAACTCACAGGCTTTACTTCCTTCCTTCCTTCCTTCCTTGACCTTGGACCTGCCTCATCACTATATACTCACCTGGCAATCTAGACTATCGGCTGAACCTGGTTAGCATCTCCAGACCTGCCTTGCTCAGGTATGGTGAGAGTATCCCTTTTCAATGGGGCCACTGCCCATGTCAGCCTTGTTGACACATCTGGATAGTTTTACGTTCTCTTTCAGCAGGACCTGCCCTCATCTGATGCCTGACAGGTAGACAAAGACTATTACCACCAAATTAAAGAAAGGTAAGGAAAACCCTAAGGCATGGATTAAGTCAGAGCTCTGAATGCTCAAGCAGGAAGTCTGAGCACACATGACACTAATCACAGCCCCAGTCACTCATTTGTTTTGTCTTAATAGACCAAATGGCTGATCCTAGCTCACTACACCATCATTTATCAACAGATAGTCTACATTCAAATTCCTAGGCACAACATGTATATTTTCAGGCAGGCAACCAGCCAGCAGTGCTGACAGAAGCCCCCAAGTCTCACAGCTGGGTGTACTTCAGCCTGCTCCAAGCTCTGCTCTCCAGCTGGAGTCCAGGAACCCAGAATCATTCACACACTGCACTGAGGGGTGACCAAAACCTCCCATATGGCTTAAATCCTCCAGCTCAGCTACATAAGAGAGTATCTTGCGGCCTGTCCTAAACTCCATGCTGTTTTTTCTATGCTGAAACCAATACCCAAATTACACAGCTTAAAGAGAGCTGAAGTGTGCTTAGCAAAGTCACAATCACACCTTTGACTGCGGCACAGCTGCACCCAAAGTCAGCCTAGTTTGGCAACAGAATTTAAAATGAGTTACAAGTACAATTATAAACAAAGGCAGTCCCTACTCTCCCTTGGTGAAGATTTTTATATAAGTGGAATTTTTTTGGTTGGGTGTATAACAAGAATTATTTGCAAAGTCTTTCCTGAAAAGTGAGTTGACTGAAAAGAAACATTAAAAGTTATAATGATCTTAAAATTAACCAAAACCCAATTTTTCTTTTGATGGATTAAGTTGAATAACAACATATTTATTATATTTATTTATAGTTATAATTGTATTGTAATTAGATGCCTTTAAGCAATATCAACAGCAAATGCAATAAAAAAACCCATCTTTTGTCAAATGTGACTTTTTACTTTGTCTTCAGAATTCAAAACAAGCCACCATTGGAGCTGGACAGCTGTAATGTTGACGGAAGACAGGCAAGACACTGTAAAACGTAAGATTTCCAAACACTGGAATAGCATTTCCTACAAAATATTGGAAACTAGTCAAGAACTGCTTCAATATTTCTGAATCACAAGCACTTCAAAGTCTATTTAAACTACGGCCATGCTTTCACTGTCATTTTTTACTTCATATTTCACCAAAGGATGTTTGATGCTAAAAAAATTTATATCGCCTAACAGTCAGCTACTTTAATATTACTGTTAAATATGTGTTGAGTTTCTTGGAACACAAAAGTCCCATCTAAGCTCAATCCAACCCTCTTGCAGAAACAAGTAATTTCAGCAAGGACTACTTTTACTTACTGAAAAAGGAAAAAATAGGCAAGGTACATAAAGCATAACAGTACAAAAAAGGCTGAACTGGAATGATTTGCTGTGGGCCAAAAAAGATTAGAGGAGACTGAACGTGGCACCTAGGCCTCCCAAACTCAGGTACAAAGTACAGTGTCCTTGAATCCAGTGCTTAAGGACTGACTGATACCCACAAAAATATCCACACCAAAGTCAGCTGAGGACAATAACCATGTTCCAAATCACAAGATTTGGGCATGAACACTTTCCTGTCATCGTCTTTCCTCTTCTCACATGAGTTATGTTAATTCCCAAGCCTGCATGACGAGCAGAAAGGGAAAAATCCGTGAGTTTGGAACCAGCTTTTTACGCAGTCCTTCCCCCAGGAATCAAGACCACATTGCAGCAACACAGCAGAAGACAGAGGAGTTCACTCAGTGATCTCACACACTTCTCAGAAGCCCGAACCTGAGAGCAGAACAAGCCTTTGAAGGATCAGGGACAACACACTAGTTCTCAACAGGTCTAACTCTTTTCCCACCTGCTCTCTCACTAACTGCTCCCCATCTTTCCTTCTCCAACAGCAGATGTAGAAGAAAAAGTAAGATTAAGTTGACAAGTATATTAAATAATTAAATAGGTACATTGCATCTTTTCCAGAGAAAGAATATAGAAATGCACTATTCCAAAAATGTACTAATCTGTACAAAGGTTTGGGCATCCTCAAACATATTTAGGAAGAAAACCATCAACATTAAAACAACCAAACAGGCATGCAATCTTCCAGACACCTACATAAGAAAAAGTTGTTTCCACACCTTCATGTCTGTGGGGAAAGAAAAAACAAACTGAAGAAAAAACAAACCAAATAAAGAACCAAACAAACCTACAGCTGTCTCCAAAATCCTGACACAGCACACCCATCTTTCCCTGTTGAGCAGAAAGTCAGCAACTATGGGTTATTTTGTAAGAAAGTGGTGAAAAACTTTCAGGATTCTTAAGACCAGACTCTTTCTTGACTCCCAAGACCAGTTGTTCCCAGAGTACCCAGCCCCCTGAGCTGGAAGACAGGGACGGGGAGCAAAATGAAGCCTCCATAATGCAAGGGGAAATGGTTAGTGACCTACTACACAAGTCCATGGGATGGAATTCCACCAAAGGTACTGAGGGAGCTGGCAGAAGTGCTCAGCAAGCCTATTCCCATCATTTATCAGCAGTCCTGGCTGACTGGGAAGGTTCCAGTTGACTGGAAGTCAGGTTCTGCTTGACTAACCTGATCTCCTTCTATGACAAGACGACCGCTTAGTGGATGAGGAAAAGGCTGTGGATGTTGTCTACCTAGACTTTAGTAAAGCCTTTGACACCGTTTTCCACAGCATTCTCCTGGAGAAATTGGCTGCTCATGGCTTGAAGGGACCTACTCTGCTGGATGAAAAACCAGCTGGATGGCCAGGCCTAAATAGTGGTGGTGAATGGAACTACATCCAGTTGGTGGCCAGTCAAAAGTGAAGGGAGACCTTACCACTCTCTACAACTACCTGAAAGGAGGTTGTAGAGAGGTGGTGGCTGGTCTCTTCTCCCAAGTTACGAGTGATAGGACAAGAGGAAATAGCTTCAAGTCATGCCAGGGGAGGTTTAGATTGTTCTTCACTGAACAGGCGGTACTTAAAACAAGGGTAAATGTGGTGCTTAGGGACAGGTTTTAGCAGTAGACTTGGCAGTACTGGGTTAATGGTTGGACCAGATGATCTTAAAGGTCTTTTCCAACATAAAATATTCTATGATTCCATATAAAATATCTTGATAGCCAACAGATCTCTCTTCTATAGTTAGACTCTCTCCTGACTGTAGCAATGCCAGCTATTGACAAGAGATATTCTCCCTTGGGCTGCGACTGTCTCATTTATGATTTATGGGGGTTTATGATTCACATCTTACACACTAAACTTTATATAGATATCAATGGACCACTGGAAACAGATTTATAGAATCATAATGCTAGAAGGGACCTCAAAGCTGGGTCAAAGCTCTATTCAGACCTGGCTGCTCAGGGCTTTCTCCTGTTTGAATCTTGAAAACTTCCAAGGGTGGAGACAACACAACCTCTCTGTTCCAAAACTTAATTATCCCTTTAGTGATCCCCCCCTACACTATATACAATAAAAGCCTCTCTTGTTTCATTTTATTGCCATTGTCTCATTCTTCCACTGTGCACAACAGTACAAAGCCTGGTTCCATCGCCTTGATGACATCCTTGGAGGTATGGGAAGGCTGCTGTTAAGTGCTCCTCATGCAACCCATCTCTTCCCCAGGCTGAACAAGCCCAGGTCCCTCAGACTCTCCTCACAGGAGAAGAGCTCCAGACCACCTTGGTGGCACTTTGCTGAACTTGCTCCAATTGAATTGATGTTTCCTGTGCTGGAAGGCCCCAGCCTGGACACAGTATTCCAGGTGTGAACTAACAAGTGCTGAGTATAGGGAAAGAAAAAAATGTCTCTTGATTTACCAGACCCTGGATACAGGCCAGCATACTTAACTTGCAATGCTAGCTAGATAAATAGACAACCGAGATCAGTGCAGAGGCCCCCAAGGATGCTATCTTTATCATAGTATTCATCACTGGCTTGATTTCGCAGATGATTACAAGGCCTCTTCTCACTCACTTCCTTAGTCTGATCCTCAAGGCTGATAAAGGGCTCATTAACCACCCAAAAGAAAAAGTAACCAAACCTACAGGAGTGCAACCACATATCCTGGATTGCTTCTCACTGCATCTGCACCAGCTGTAAGACACAGAGCAGCTTTCTGGGAGTACACACCAGGAGTTACACTGTCCTTATTTTTTAGGTAAACCTGTTCTATTTCACAGGTATTATACAAGCTCTAGCTACCTTCTCAGGTAATTGCAAAAGGTAATTGAATAAAACAACATTTCAGAAGACCATTTAGTGTTTGGCACATGCATAAAACACTAGTCTTAAAAAAAGACTCAATGAAAAGGGTACAAGAAAAAAATAATCGCAGACTTACAAAACATTTTTAGATGTATTGCCACAGCATTTTTTAAAATGTCACAATTTATTATCTTTATGGACTCTGAAATGCTTGAGTTACCCTTTAGAGGAGACTAGCACCCATTCAGTGTCTCAGTCTGGACCTTACCTGGAAGTTTTTGATAATTTTTTTTCCAATCAGGAATTCTCAAGTTGCAAAAACTCCTTAAGAAATTTTCTAACAAAAGTGTCAGTTTAAATGAGTTTTCCAGTTCTGACAAAGAAAGTCTGAAACTATTGAAAAGAAACACTGTCTATTTTGTTACTTTTTTTTCACCTCAATGTTTCGACTGCTACAATTGCATGGAAATTTTTATTTTAATGGAATGAGTGAATCAGACCAAAATGCAATGCCCAAGAGTCACTAGCAAGCTGGAATAGAAAGCCTCGAAGCTAAGGAAGAGTTACAGTGCTGTTGGGCAGAAGCGTGCTGCTCAGTCAGAGCAGCAGCAGGGGAGCCTGGAAGGACTACAAGCAGGCAGAGAGCTTGGCGGGCTTTGAGGGAGAAAGGTACGAGCTCAGAAAATTGGCAAGACAGTAAATTAAAAGGTGTGCAGAGAAGTTACATAAATGGATAAAAGGATCACCATCTCTTGCTGGATGTTTTAATTCCGTTGCCTTAGGGAAGCACCCTGGGTTAGTAAATCCCTGTGGGCCTGCCCCACCACTTGTGGAATCCTTGTTGTGCAGCAGCAGCAGAAGACCAACCTGCATGGTATGAAAAATCTACAGCTGAACTTAAAATTAATTCTGCCACAGCAAACACTGCTAGAAGCATGCAACACAGAGGCTTCTGGAGCAATCAACAAAACCCATGGGTAGAGGTCGCATGATACATTTTGAACATGGGAACTCTGCAGTTCCTCTGGCTGGCTCATAGGTGGAAGCTGGAAACACCAAGGTTTTATTCACAAATAGTACAGACTTCAATGGGTGTCAGGCACACAGATAGGAAGAGGGGAATGCAAGCAAGTCTGTGCTTTCTAGAAAAATGAAAAAACTAATTCAAGTATTTTCTAATCACCAGAAATGCACTCATAAGTTTCTACAAGAAATTCAACATAAAATTACCTGAAACCAGATTTTTTTAATCTACTCAAAGGAAGCAACGGTGCATCCAGCTAGGGTAAACGCAGGCAAAGGGAGCCTACCTATGTCCAGTCACTTTTGTAGTTTCACATTGCCCAACCCAAAACACCAAGCGGATAAGTCTACTCACATCTTTCTTACATCAGAATGATACCATCAATGCACTGTAAATGCACTGGCTTGTGAGAGAGAACAAACTTGCATTTCCAAATCCAGTTTTCCACTTTCTAACATGGCATTTAGGTTAAACATATATTTGTTTTACTTAATCCAGTACCACCTGCAGTATTTAGAAAGCTTTTCAAGTTCTCTCTGAATATTCTAAATCATCCCAGAGTCTACAATACTAAAAAACAATACTGCATGGTCATTTACATTTAGAAGCTTTAAATTATTTTGATATCGATGACATATATTTCACTTTGACACTTCAGTTGGCACAGGATGACTGTTTTGCCAGCTCTCAGGGAAGAGCTATGGTTTGGAAAATAAGGACTTAATTCGGAAGAGTAAGTACCTGCAAACATTTTCACCACTGCTCAACTTGTCTTTGAGTGACCATGTATCTCTCTCATCATTTTGTTGTATTAGAGCCTAAAAAGCTCAGAGCAACAATACAAGGTTTTGGACAGTATATAATTATTTTTCGCTATTGCTACATATTTCTAAGCCTGAAAAAAGATGAGCTGTTTTCACCATCCAACTGCAAAGGCTTTTACGGCACAACCTAACCTCCCCAGGAGACAACAAAGTAATGAAACCAGCTACAAACTGCTACGTTTATTTAAGAGGACTTTTCATCAGAACAGTTGCCAAAGAGACTTCTACATCGAAACTACCTTAGACCCTTACATGAATTTTGATATTTTTCTTATAATGTTCTGACAAACTTGGAAATGCAACTTACCACCCATTATGTCAGAAAGTACAACCAACTTATAGTCACTATGATACGGTGGATGGTTCATTCGAAACAGTAACCAGATAACAAAGAATAGGTAAATTTGGAAAAGCATCTTGATCCCTATGCTTTAATGCACTGAAAGAGGACTACTTATGGATATATAAATATACGTATGTAATAAAGTCTGCTGCAGTTCCACTGAAGGTTCCTTCCAAGAATGCTGCAGTTCTTTCACCTTGATAATGATTTTAGTCTCACAACGATCACTCCAGGCAGTCTGGAAAGCCTTTATTTTCACATCTCTACAGGGAGGATAATTATAATACAGCAGCGTGGCTAAAACTGGAAAGTGACCTACCTGCTAACAATGGCTTTGGCTACTGGGGCCTCTGAACCAGGTCTGAAAGCTGCTCCAAGCAGCACTTGGAGACAAACTTTCAATCCGGAGTACCTCAAATTCAATGAAAACAAAGGTTTTATACTTCCTCTGTCCTTTCAGCTCTTGAACTCTTTTTAGATTTTCCTGCAATATTGTCCTGCTTTAACCTGTTTTTGTCTTTCCTGGTGCGTCCCCTGTACCAAACAGCTAAAACCACACGATGGAAGATGGGACAACCATTAACACTACAAAAGAATCGAGTCGATTCAACTCTGAGCGCTGTCAAGAGAGTAAAAATGACGAGCACCCCCCTTTCAGGCACGTTGCTGCCTATAAGCCATACCGTCGGCGCAGGCCCGCCGCCCACTCCGGAGGCGTGAAGGATGGCGCCGGGATCCCGCGGCACCGCTGACCGGGGCATCCCGAGGACCCGCCGGTGCTCAGCGCGCTTTCCCNGCGGCTCGGCCCCGCCCCGACCGGCCCGGCGGCCCCCGCTCCCCCGCCGGCACCCCCGCCGGCCGCGGCCCGGAGTGGGGAGCGGCCTCTTCCTCGCCCGGCCGCCCCCTTACCGCAGGTGACGGTGGGCCGCGGCCGCCCCTCCCCGGGGGCAGGGCGGCGGGGTCTGGAGCCGTTGGGGCCGCTCGCCTTGGTACCGCGGNCAACTGCAAAGGCTTTTGCGGCACAACCTAACCTCCCCAGGAGACAACAAAGTAATGAAACCAGCTACAAACTGCTACGTTTATTTAAGAGGACTTTTCATCAGAACAGTTGCCAAAGAGACTTCTACATCGAAACTACCTTAGACCCTTACATGAATTTTGATATTTTTCTTATAATGTTCTGACAAACTTGGAAATGCAACTTACCACCCATTATGTCAGAAAGTACAACCAACTTATAGTCACTATGATACGGTGGATGGTTCATTCGAAACAGTAACCAGATAACAAAGAATAGGTAAATTTGGAAAAGCATCTTGATCCCTATGCTTTAATGCACTGAAAGAGGACTACTTATGGATATATAAATATACGTATGTAATAAAGTCTGCTGCAGTTCCACTGAAGGCTCCTTCCAAGAATGCTGCAGTTCTTTCACCTTGATAATGATTTTAGTCTCAAAACGATCACTCCAGGCAGTCTGGAAAGCCTTTATTTTCACATCTCTACAGGGAGGATAATTATAATACAGCAGCGTGGCTAAAACTGGAAAGTGACCTACCTGCTAACAATGGCTTTGGCTACTGGGGCCTCTGAACCAGGTCTGAAAGCTGCTCCAAGCAGCACTTGGAGACAAACTTTCAATCCGGAGTACTTCAAATTCAATGAAAACAAAGGTTTTATACTTCCTCTGTCCTTTCAGCTCTTGAACTCTTTTTAGATTTTCCTGCAATATTGTCCTGCTTTAACCTGTTTTTGTCTTTCCTGGTGCGTCCCCTGTACCAAACAGCTAAAACCACACGATGGAAGATGGGACAACCATTAACACTACAAAAGAATCGAGTCGATTCAACTCTGAGCGCTGTCAAGAGAGTAAAAATGACGAGCACCCCCCTTTCAGGCACGTTGCTGCCTATAAGCCATACCGTCGGCGCAGGCCCGCCGCCCACTCCGGAGGCGTGAAGGATGGCGCCGGGATCCCGCGGCACCGCTGACCGGGGCATCCCGAGGACCCGCCGGTGCTCAGCGCGCTTTCCCACCTCCCGACGCCGCTCCAGACCGGCGGGACGGATCCTATCCTCGGGAGGCTCCGAAAGCCCCACGACGGGCTTTTGTCCCGTCCCCGAGGGGCCAGGGAGAGGTTTGTCCGTCCCCAGCCCCGCGGGGCGAAAACACCTGCCCTCAGCAACCCGCCGGCGAGCTGAGCCCCGGGGAAAGCCGCCCGCTCCGCGGCCGCCACAGGCGGCGCCCCGGCCCTTACCAGGGAGAGCACTTTGTAGGTGTTTGGGTCCTTGCTCTTGCCGCCCGGAGCTTTCTCCGGCTCCTCGGCCACTTCCATGGGCGGCAGCATGGGCACGGCCGCAGCCTGCAGCCCGCCGTCGGCCGCCCCTGCCCCGACGAGGTGGTCCTCGTGGCCT
>VXBH01001237.1:46790-136081 GCA_013400035.1 Rynchops niger
AAAAAAAAAAAAAAAAAAAAAAAAAACCAAAACACAACAGAGAAAATTAAAAGCTTCCACGTGTTTTTTTACAAAGAATTAAAACTTCCTTTTTCATTTTCATGTTTTTGTATGTAGAAAGGTATTTTCTGATTAATTTTAAGGATAAATCAAATAGAAAGTTTTTCCACTCAAGTGTAAGTCATCCACCCAAAAGTTTGAATAGCACACGCTGCATCCTGATGATTCAATGGAAATTATGTATCGCTACATCGCAGACAAAAATGTATCTCTTTTTTTTTTTTTTTTTTTTTTTGAAAGAAAGGAAATTCTGCAGCTGGGGCTAGCTTCTGAGTTGTTCATTCAATAACTATTCATTAGCCGTTACACTTCTATGAACAATATTCATGTACCACCCTCAATTTTATCATTTCTTTCTATGTCAGTACAAATAGTTAAGGTGCTTCAGGCTAAGCGTGGAAAATAATTAACCAGCATGGAAAATAATTAACCTACCGGTGAGAAGTATGCTCATTTCAGCTGACTGACAGGGTGTTGTGGTACTCTAGACAAAAGGAGAATGGAAAACCAGAAAGGACTAAGTTTTGATGCTGAAAAAATCAGATGAAAAGTCTTTTCTGTTGAATACTGTGAGAAGGGACTAAATATTTCCAATGTCAAACCTTCAGAAATATACAGCTGCTTGATCTCTTTGGGAGGAGATTGTTAAATAGCAGTCAATACCATTTAAAAAAAAACCAACTGTGACAAAAGACATTGTTGTGCAATGAATTAATTCCAGGGATTACTGAGGCTGCAAATCCAAATTCCAAAAAAAACTGGCTGTGGCCATTTCAACAGAGATGGAGGAAGCTTTTGAGGAAGCCAGGGCTGCTGCCAGCACAGCTGCCAGCTCCAGCTGTGACCGAATCAAACTGCCTCACCAAATGGCAAGGGAGAACAGCAGCAACAGCAGCTTCGTGTTTCCAGGCCTTATCTGTAAATATCAGAGATTATCAGTTTTAGTTTGTTGTTCGTCTGTTGGTGGCTGCAGGGAGGACAAACTTAAATGGTGTAGTAGGCGGGAAAGGTAAACATGGGGAGTTTTCCATGCTGCTGCATCTCAGAGCTTGTGACACTTGTCACTTGCATTTTTTTCACCTAGATAAAATCTCCACCAAATGTCTGTGTTTTAGGAAGACCTGAGCAAATGCCAAGCACCCACATCACTCTCAAAACTCTCGCAGCAGGGGGACAGACAGAGTTTGCAGACAGAGGAGCGCCATCGCGAGGGGAGTGCCTGTGATAATCCGCTCCAGGCTGGCTGGGTCTCAACCCTTAAATTGCAGCATAAACCTACTCCCTGTGGTTGGTGATTGTGGCAAATTTTTTGTGTTGCATTGTCTCTAACCCTCAGCAGAATTTCCGGAGCCAAAAAAAGGCCAGACTAAAAGCCTGAAGCTGCTTGTTAAAGAATATTGCTGCTCACTGTAACCCTGGACTCCATCCACCTCATGGGAGCAAATGAAGCCTTGTTTCTCAGCTCCTGCTGGGAGGATTTCTCCAGCGTCGTTGCATGAGAGCTGCATTTTAAACTACTCTAAAAATCAATTAAAAATTAGCAATTATCTTAGTTTTTAAGGCATCATAGCATCATAGAATGGTTTAGGGTGGAAGGGACCTTAAATATCATCCAGTTTCAACCCCCCTGCGATGGCCAGGGACACCTCCCACTAGACCAGGCTGCTTAAAGGCCCATCCAACCTGGTCTTATGAGGAAAGACTGAGGGATTTGGGTCTCTTCAGTCTCAAAAAAAGACAACTGAGGGGGGATCTTACCAACACTTATAAATACTTAAAGGGTGGGTGTCAGGAGGATGGGGCCAGGCTCTTTTCAGTGGTGCAGTGGACAGGACAAGAGGTAATGGGCACAAACTCAAGCATAGGAAGTTCCACCTAAACATGAGGAGGAACTTCTTTACTTTGAGGGTGGCAGAGCACTGGAACAGGCTGCCCAGAGAGGTGGTGGAGTCTCCAACTCTGGAGACATTCAAAACCCTCCTGGACACATTCCTGTGCAACCTGCTCTAGGTGACCCTGCTCTGTCAGGGGGGTTGGACTAGATGATCTCCAGAGGTCCCTTCCAACCCCTACCATTCTGTGATTCTGTGATTCTGTGATCTCCAGGGAAAGGGCATCCACAACTTCCTTGGGCAACCTGTTCCAGTGTCTCACCACTCCTTACAGGGAGTTTCATTTAGCACTCAAAGTGTGTCTAAAACTTTACAAAGATGGAAGAAATCCTTAATAAAAGGGACAAATGAAACTGGAGGTATATCGGAAACTGTCCTATTGTGTCTGTCAGCAATGCCTAAAATGAAGTCAGAAATTCCATGGCATTGTCCCAAATGTCCCAAAATGTGTCCAATGTCCCAAACATTGTGGACTGAACAGTGTTTTGCATGTCCCATGTCCCAAATATGTGTCCAATGTCCCAAACATTGTGGACTGAACAGGGTTTTGCAAAATTATATCTTTAAAATCAGCATCAAGGGATGGTACATAGCTGAGGAAAGATCCAAGATGCAAGGGCAAGGTAAAGTTTCAAGACAAACATTGCAAGACTCAGGTTCTGAACTTTCCATCATGATGTCTCTTTGTCAGGAAAAAATTTAGAACGACTTAGTCCTTTATAACAGCTCGTTCCAGAATCTGTTAATTTTGCTCTGCAAAATGCCCCCTTTTTGGCAAGTACACACACAGAAAATTGTTTTTGCAAAGAATTAGCTATTTTTTGGCACTTTTACTGGNTGTCAGGGGGGTTGGACTAGATGATCTCCAGAGGTCCCTTCCAACCCCTACCATTCTGTGATTCTGTGATTCTGTGATCTCCAGGGAAAGGGCATCCACAACTTCCTTGGGCAACCTGTTCCAGTGTCTCACCACTCCTTACAGGGAGTTTCATTTAGCACTCAAAGTGTGTCTAAAACTTTACAAAGATGGAAGAAATCCTTAATAAAAGGGACAAATGAAACTGGAGGTATATCGGAAACTGTCCTATTGTGTCTGTCAGCAATGCCTAAAATGAAGTCAGAAATTCCATGGCATTGTCCCAAATGTCCCAAAATGTGTCCAATGTCCCAAACATTGTGGACTGAACAGTGTTTTGCATGTCCCATGTCCCAAATATGTGTCCAATGTCCCAAACATTGTGGACTGAACAGGGTTTTGCAAAATTATATCTTTAAAATCAGCATCAAGGGATGGTACATAGCTGAGGAAAGATCCAAGATGCAAGGGCAAGGTAAAGTTTCAAGACAAACATTGCAAGACTCAGGTTCTGAACTTTCCATCATGATGTCTCTTTGTCAGGAAAAAATTTAGAACGACTTAGTCCTTTATAACAGCTCGTTCCAGAATCTGTTAATTTTGCTCTGCAAAATGCCCCCTTTTTGGCAAGTACACACACAGAAAATTGTTTTTGCAAAGAATTAGCTATTTTTTGGCACTTTTACTGGTGTTCAAGAAAAATATGATCTAAGGATAACAAACTGATTACCTAATATGTCCTGTATCGTTGAAAAATGGCATAATCCTTCCTGCTCTCAGTTTTAGTTAAATTATTGCAAATTTAGTAACTGGTAATCTGACAGTTGTTAGATTGCTGGCAACAATACAAGCAAACAATGAAAAGCCTTTATTTTAGCAATGGGAAATACTTGCTTGACAGCAATTGCCTGACTCTCTCAGCTATATAAAAATGTTTTTATTTGATATCAGATAAAATGCCTAAACACCTTTAAACTAAAAAATCCTGACACGATGACAATGTATGGGCAGTATTTAGTGGGAAGCACATTGTAAGATGTTTGAATACTTTAACGCTACCCAAGCAGACATTCATTATGCTGTTATCAGTGTAAACTCTCTAGCAAACACAGTTTTAATACCTAGTCTGCCAACCATATCTAAGTGGTCTGCAGAAGCAAGCGTATTACCAGGAAGAATATTTTTGTACCTACGGTGGAAAAAATGTAGGAAGTTTGCCAACAAGAAGAAAAAAAAAAAAGGGAAAAACACTGCATTGGAGTAACTAGCCCAGTGGCTTCTTGAAGACTGTGCTGCTTCTAGGAAGAGTAAAAGCAGTGTTTATCCACCTGAGAGGAGTCCAGAACAAAGCAACAGTGTAGGTACTGTAACACCCACTGCAGCTAGCTGGTGATTTAAAGAAGATAAAACACTTTCACAAGTTAAATGTCATGTTAAGATTTAAACTAGATAAATAAAGAGGCAGCATTTGTGTTCTCTGTATGATATAGACATGCTACAACCAACTCCTCTTTCAATTCCTGCCTTAAAACCCATTTCTTCTACGCCATCTATTTTTGAATTCCACCTTTATTTCATGCCTAAGAGTACAACAACTTCTGTACTAAATCAAGTTAAACAGCAGGCAAAGATCTGCAGCTGAGATTTCTGAGCCAGAGGAAAGGTCTCCTGCTAAATACCGTTTGAGATAATTTTTTCATCACATCTAACCACCTTTTGAATACATGCACACTTTTAGCACCTGCCCCATTCTGCAGTAGGAGGTTTTGCAGTTTAATTCTTGGTGCCTGAAGACGTACCTCTTTAAATTTTAGTATTTGTTGTCATCGTGTAAAACATGTAGGTCAATGTAATTTGAGAAAGCCCTATGCCCTGTATAGTAACATTACCATTCAGACGCTTCATGTCTCCTTTTCAACAGCTACGGGCATTGACATTCTCTCCTTTTTTACTGGAAGCAAGTACATGGAATGCCAGGTTTATATTTCACTGCTGGAATGACATTTCATATGAACATACTAAAATGTCATCAAAACAAGATTCTGGGAAATATCTTTGCTTTTGAAAAGTATCCAGAACAATGCTTTAACACTGGCTGCACTGAATTATCATGAAAAATAAAAAAAAGTTTGTGATTTTCATAAAGCAAGTTGTTTCTTCTCGTGTTTTAACAATCCACAAATGATCCAGGAACTTGTTGCACATTTAAGGAAACATCTGGTATTGTAAAATACGATATTACTCAATAAAATCCACACAAAATTAAAATACTGTGTGCAGGGATAATGAGAGAAGTACTATTTGCTATTCCTTTCAGAAAACAACTAATGAAGGCATAAGACAGGAGTTTAAACATTAACTTTAATATTAACATTTATGTTAATATTAGTATAAGCATTATTAACATTTGCGTAATACTTGACAAGTATAATGTTAAAACCAACTGGAAAACTCACGGGATAGATAAAACTCAAAGATCTCCAGAATGGGGGGAGAGGAGAGGAGCACCTGGGAGGAAAGAGAAAGGAAGTTGTATCTTTGGCTTTTAATGCTGCAGATGCTGTTCCTCATTCATCTGAATTTCAGTGCTGTATACGCAAGCATTGTAAGTTTAGGAGAGGATAAGATTCAATAAAACAAAACACCTAATGAAAACGTATTGTTGTTTGGATCAAATTTCCCCGCCGTAAAAGGACATCCATGAAGCCTCCAAGTAATTTGAATAGCTGTTGAATTTCTGTCCTTCAGAGTAACGACAAGAACAAATACTCCATGTTTCTGGTGTCTTGACCGTCACATCCTTCCCTGGACATCTGGTTCTGCAATCCTGACAGGTCTGCGCACAAACAACTTTGAAAGCTTAAACACTGTTTAAGAACAACATACTTTAATCAACCATGAATTTTAGAGCTCTCTAATAATCTCTAAGTAAGATGGCTAGAATCATATTTTCTCAGGAAGACTATAAGCCTTTTCCAATGGGAACAACTATCTTGCATTAGAGTCTGCATGTTGTCTCTGTCAAGAATAAATGCCTGTCCTTGCACTGCCATGTCAGCCTATGCCTGAGTTCCTCGCCGGTGCGCATCTCCTGCTCACCCATCCTGCTTCCGTGCTGCTTCTGGCTTGATGCAGAAAAATTCACTAAGCAGGGAAACCCCGTCTCCTGGTAGGAAATGTTCACATTCTCATCTCCAAACAGTGTGAGTAGATGTGACCAGCACCTGAGCTCACCCCAATCCTCCTTCAACTCTAGGGTGTGACGCTTCCTCTGAAGACTCCCACAATAAAAAACTACCCAGGGAAATTCCGGGAGAACATTTTAGTATTATACTTTTGGGCTCCATAGTTTACCTCCCCTGCATTTATGAAAACAGATCTTTAGAAATATTTATAAAAGTACAAGAGGATACCAAAACATTGCTTCTGGTAAAGCTGCTTCAGAGTGATAAAATGAAACCATTTCCTGGGACGTGACCCAGGCGAGAAACCCACCAGAAAAGGGAAACAATGCATGTTTAAATAATTGTTTAAAAAAAAATAAAATCCTTCAGGATGACATCTCAAGGATGCAGTAGGTGTTTTGGGGCAGGGAACTTCACCTACCCCTTTTTTTGAGAACCAGCATGAGGTCTCTAGCAGGGGGCCTACTGCTGAATCCCTACTACTCTGTGGCCTGGGCATGTTATGTCTGACCCAGCCATCATCAAAAGACTGTCCAGAGATTTACCAGAGCTAGGTGTTGGGAAGAATAGCTAATTCAGACTGTGGGGAATGCCAGGAAGAACATTCTTCCAACTCTGTACAAGGTGCCCTAGGCATGATCTTCAGGAGCCCAGACGATCACAAGGGATATTTTGCCATCCAAACTGAACCCATTGCCCTACTTTAAGAGCAGAATTTGAGTATGTTGTTATGAGTCATAACATTATTTGTGGACAAAGAGAACTGAAGTCTGCAGGGGAGGCTGACAGACCCCATCTAGAGAACATGTGCTAAACCAGTCCCAAAGGGACACATGGCAAATTAGTCAATACTGGCTCCACAATCAGTATAGAAGAATGGCGAAAGCATAAATCTTCCAGTCTCTACTATTCTCCTTTCATACTTTCCTGTAGCCTGTAAGAGAAGCAGAAGGCAATACTGAATCTATTCAGGAAGCCGACTAACAGGTCTTCTACAAACCAAGCAGCTGCTCTTCTATCGACTCCGAGCCTGCACTGGATATTTCAGGCAGCAGACTATCAGCCCATTCACTACTCAATCCACTCTTTGTTCCAGCTTGATTTGCAAATGAATCTTCTGAGGAGTAGAGTTAAGTATCCTTTATAAAACTCCCAAATCACTTATGTCAAGTTTGTTAACAAACATTTTTTGCAGAGGTCTGCATTAAACTAAATCAGCAATTCCCTTATATGGACATGCCACAACTAGATTGTCTTCAGATGTCAGAGACAGATTTGTTCATTCGATATTTGCTTTCCTTGCCTAAACTTGTTTGTCCCCAGTTTCTCAGTAGGTCCATCACTTATGAGAAAGTCTGTGTTACTCAGGAAATCTTGGCTAAGCGTCACTTTAGGATATGTAATGCAGACTCTGTGCAAGTTTTGGCTTCTCATATGAGCTCTTCCTGCTAGGATGAAGAAGCTGGAAAAAAGGAAAATATCTCAAAAGGCAAGTGTATGAAATTTACCTGACAAAGAACTCCTCCAGAGAAAAGCTTAAAAGCTCATCTTCTTTATTATTTTTTCTATTTATTTGTCTTTTTCTAAGAAAAGACAAAGAAAAAAATCCCCACTTTTATCGTCTGTTCTTGTAGGGATGTTTCTTCAGACTTCAGTCACCATTCAAAAGCTAGTATGTTCAACCAAACCCAACTATGTATTTTAAGGGAGGCTGAATTGACTCAACCAGGATGTTGGTGGTGTCTAAAAGTCGTTTTACCCTCACCCCAGAAAGAAACGTGATGTATTTTTAGTGAATGTTTATTTTTGTCTGGGGTTCCTTTTTCATGGAAAGTTCCAAGAGCTCTATGTACCAGATATTTTGGCCACACAGTTTACAAGTTATTGGTAAATCAGTTTGCCTCAAACTAGCCATTTAAGCTTCTGAAGAATTGTTTGTCTTTTGAAGGTATCTTCCTATAATACTTTCAGGGTGTTAACTCACCACAAGGTTGTTGTACTTAGTCACCCTGGTACTTACTTTCACCTTCTGAATTGCAGCATGATTCACAGACAAAGCATCTGAACTGCAGTGATAGCTGACATTTGGAAGGTGGCAAAGTATTTGTGCTCAGGCAATTCTTCGTTAGTTACCCCTTTAGACTTTTTTAGTGTCAATAATCGTGATAGAGTTCATTGACAGCAAATTGACTCATAGTGATGCCTTGTGACACATGGTTAGAACTGCTAATCAAACAGCTAGACAAGACCTTCTTCTATTTTGAGTCTCAAATAATGTTTTCAATCTAGTCTATTTAGAAAAAGGTACAGAGTTTACTTTGAATTGTTCTCCACGGAGGAGAGGGGTAGGGAAAGCAGTTCCTTAAGATAAAGTAATGGCCTGCTTTAATTGACAGCCAGAAGTCATTGCCCATATTCTTCTGGCTTTAGTAAACCACCATGCCCCATGGGCTTTCAGAGCATGTACAAACAATCATGAAACAAGGAAATATTTGGGCATAGCTCCATGCTCTTCTTGGCATTCTTGGAGAGCAATGGGAGTGTCTAAGAGAATTCAGTAAATGCAGATTAGCTTTTCCGCAGAAACAACACAGGCTATTTCTCCATGAAGCCAAGCCATAGTTTCTCCACTGATGCCTCACAGAGACATATTTCTGGCTTTTGTCACAGCCCACTTCACTAGCACAATTTATAGTAGAGGAGCTCCAAGCCTGTCTCTTTCCATGACTTGCATCTGTCTAACATGAGGAAATCCAACTCAACAGCTCTGAGATCGATCAGGAAGACTGACCTGATAAAGAGGCCTACTTAAACAGGATCAACACCTGGGGCTCCCACCGTGATCTGGTCTTTTACCACAACCACCAGTCCCAAAAAAAGGCTAGTCACTTGGCACCAGATAGTAAGGTGGGATGAATCCCAAACACCAATGGCCAGTCCCAGCAGTGACACTGCCTTTGTACTCCTTTCAGTCCGTACTTTGTTTACAAACAAAAGCCCACATGTTGGTTAATTGTATTATTGTTTATCTTCTCCACTAATTATTGGAAGATAGATATTAATGGAATGGGTTTTGAGGATGCAAGGAAAATAGTACTATACTCCTTTCTGTGTTTGAGCTTAAAGTCCCAAAGTGCATGCCAGACATTTATCTTTTTACAAGTTTTATGTGAACAGCAGAGATAAGTAAGCATTAATTGTACCCTATGAACTACATAAATACTGAATCCTTGCAAGGCTTACATGAAAAGTATTTGGAATAACCTTTTTATAAAAGCTACAAGGCAGTAAATCTGCCTATTCTTCCCCTTTATGGCATAAAAATCCAAAGCTCCAGCATATCAGTTTTAGTTCATGCTTAGGCTCAAGCATGTAAAACAATTTTCCTCTGATCTTCTTTTTGAGGTTATTTCTCAGCCATTGGTGTTCATCTTATACATTGTGTGTCCCCTAGATAATTGAAAGATGGACAGAAAGGTAGCTTTTTTTTTTTTAGCTACTCTAGAAGTCTGCAAATGATAAAACAGGCAGGTCTTTACACTGCCCAGCATCCTAGGATAACAGCTGAGTAGTCTTCTGTCACTAACAAAATAATGATACTGATGAACAGTGATCAACAGATGCATCCTGTAAATAGAGAGGCAGCTATTATGATAGCCACGTAGTCATCACTCAGTCAATCAGCTCTCACATCTAGATAATTTAATACATTTAATTGCCTTTGGCTTCCTGCATTTCTTCTCCATTTTCTGAATGATTGCTCTTGGTGGATATAAATAGGAATGACCTGCAAGGCAGCTTCTCTGTGATGAAAGATTCTGAGCAGATCCAGTAACTTCCACATTCTCAGTCATGTGTCTGGGCTCCTTTAGCCAGGCTGCCTTGCCCCAGTCTCTGCACATGTTCCAACTAAAATTCACATATCTTTTTCTTATGAGGAGTTGGAATAGGATCTTGGCAAAGACAGCAAGGACAACAGCATGAGTTTTGGATGTGCTGAAGAGAACAGTCATGGCAGAAATTATGTGCTGGAAAAAAATTCATGTCCTGAGGGAATTTTTAGGACTTCAGAAACTCTCACACTCTGCACCGGGTCAGAGCCATCTTTCAGATGGGGAGAGCGGTCAGACAGAAAGGCAACAAAACAAGTAGCAGGTTGGTTGTTAAGATGCTCACTCCAGCTGTGCAAAATCCAGCGTCAAGCTTGTGCCTGCAAGCTGCTCCAACCATAGATTTTGTCAGCTCAGCCAGCCATGGAGCAATATGGCTGTCAGCCAGGACTCAATGAGTTCGGGTTGTTAGTCAGCTCAGGAGAAGCCCCCCAAAAAAGTCATGGAGGTGATATGTTGGCATCTAACTTTGTTCTGAAAATTGTTTGGCTGACAAGGTTGTGTTAGGACACCACTGAAAGCAAATTCAGACTCTGCAAAATTATTTCATTTCAGTGAGCTGACTAATTCATACCAAAGAAAAAAAAAAAAACACTCAAAACCTAAGTCTTATTAAACTTTTTCTGACCAACTCTGTCCATGCCCTTTTTTCCCTAACCAGTCAAAGGCACTTTGTACAGACATTTTCTGGCTCAGCATGACAACTCCTGTCGTCGCATTTCAGAGCAGCTGTCTCTTGCACACTCTTGCAGATGCTGTGCAAAACAGTCAATAAAGTCAATATAGGAAGGAGGTATTGATGAGTTGCATTACAACTCCACCCTTGGAATAAAGGACCCCTCCAGCCCCACCCCCCCGCCTTTTCCTTCAGTCATCCACACACATACTTCCCAACCTCACAAACACAGCTGGAAGTAAAGCAAGTAGGGAAGAGTTTTCCTATCCAACTGCTCAGGAAGCTGATTCACAAGCAGTGAAAGCAGAGCGGGAGCTAGGACTGCTGAAATGGCAGCACAAACAGTGCTCATACGAATCCTGGCAACACAGATACTTTCTATTTAAATTGCAGTAGACCCAAGTTTCTCAAGGACTCAAGTTCATGAGGACTTTCAGTGTTAAACTCTGTTAAATATCCTTGAGCATTGTCTCAATCAAACAGACCTTGCGTTATCTTACTACAGTAAAAATGCCTTTTTTTGTCTTTCATTTAATCGTTATTTGTTGAGGCAAAGAACACAGATTCAATTGAGTCACTGAGGCAGTTCCCTGTTATCATGGGTAACTGTGTAATTCAGGCTTATTTGTAGGTTGACCAAGTTCTTTCTTAAAAGTATTTTTTTTATCCCTTGCAATTTCCATTGAGTAGCTCTTCCAGAAGCTTACTGGTGAAAATTTGTCTTCCGTTTCCAGCTGGAATCTACTGCTAGCTAATTTATATATCATTCTAATTATTTGGTGCCAACATTGGTTTGTACCATAGATAGCTCTTATTTTCTTTCTCTGGTGCTTATCACTACTATTACTCCTAGCAATACAGCTAGAATGAGTGGTTTATCTCCTCTCAGCTTCTGAGTTTGCTCTGCAAAACAAGACAAGCTTTTAACATTTCTTATTGTTTTGGAAGAGATTATTGGTAAGAATATAGGGACTTAATTTTCCATATCACAGCAGAAGCCTTCCTTTGCTCCTGCTCCAAATTGAAATCACCTCTTCAGTAACTGGAATTACAATGTTCCCTTATAGTTTCAAGCCCCCTTCACATACGGAACAGCAATAAAAATGTACTGTCAGTGGGCGCTACTCAGCCTTACATCAGCTCTACTCTGTCTTTACCTATAACAACTACCTCTGGAGACCATCTGGACAACTATTTGACAAGCTGCTTAGCTACTGACAATTAGCAATCCAAGGGGAGGAGGTGCCACCAGTGACAGGCACACCCTTTTTCACTTTGAAGCAAGCTTTTGGTTAGGTAAGAGACTGCTGCAGCTCTGGGTGAAATTTGTACAGGCTTCAGGATGACTAAGACCACTTTCCTGGAAGTTTCACTGCCACTGATGGTCATTCCAGGTCTACAACACAATCCTTGTGTCATCTAGGCTGACCTGGCCAAACCTGTAAGTAGTTATATGTGAAACCACTCAGAATTAATATCTAAGGAAGAAATTGTGCAATTCTTTGTTTCCTCTCCTCTGCTTGGTCATTAGGGCATCACTGCGGTTGTCATTCAGTCCAGCCAAGCTCATGTGGCTATATAAACACCAATACACATGGAACACCTCATTTATGTAGAAGTTGACGGCAGTTCACAAATGACACTGAGTATGTAAAAAGCAGATGGATCATCAGAAACAAGGAAGAAATCATTATTTTCTTCAGTTTAACCTCAAACCTCAGTAAACAACCCAAGATGTTACACAGGAAGATGCCTGAGCAAAACCAACACACTGGTGTGTCATGTCCCATATATCATTATCCCATGCTATAGCTGTCCAGAATGTTGTGCAGCTCTGTTGGACAAGAAGACGACTGTGGATTCAGTGATTCATAAAGCAGAAGCTTTAGCCAGAACATACAAAGTTTGTCAGTGCTATTTTTCTCTGCAGTTATTCTGCATTAATCACAGTATAGAACCATATAATAGAAAATAGAAACTCAGCTCCTATGAACTATAATTTTTCTTACAGCAGATTTCATAAAGCTCCTGAGATATTCCAGAAATATCTTCCCTTTTGAGTTTATGTTATTCATCAACTGTGTTTTACCAAGACCTATTTTTTACAGCAATCAATCAGCAAATTTGTCAATCAGTATTACTGCAATCTCTCCATGGTTGTATTAGGTTGTTCGTGACTGGAAAAGTGGGAGCTCTCCATAACTGCATTAACAGCAGGTATCACTTTCTGCCCACTACTTTGAAATATACACTGTTTGTTTTTGTGCGAGATACAAAAGTTTTTTGTTTCTCTTTCTAGAAAGCTTTCACATTGCTTTTATGCACATCTTTAAACCTTTGGTAGCTTTTAATAAGTAGAATATTTGGTAGTACCACGGACATTTCTGCTGGATTTTTTCTCTTAAACATTTTGCATGTGAGGAAGACACTGAAGGAAAGACTATATACACTTCTGTAACCCATACAGTTTTACAGAATTTCTCATACAATGATGTTTACTTAGAAGTTCTCATCCACAAGTCATTCAGACCCACAGAAATTTTCCGTCTAAGGGTCTTTACATCAGTACGTTAAATTAAATCAGTACCTCAGAGAACAGCTATAATGACATACATGATATCATAAAATGTTAAAGTCTCTTGTTATAGAAAAAGCTTATTTCTGGATTTCTCATAGCTCATCCTATTCCTTTGACAGAAGCCATGTGATTTTAATGGCTAGATTTATCACTTTTACACTAAGCTTTATGAAAGTCCTAAGTTGCAGAAGCAGCACGATTTCTGTTCTGAGAAAACACGGGTGGCCAAGATCACAGTCCCAAAGACTAAGCAGGGGACTAGTTTACATACTGGTTTTATTCCAGATTAACTGTTTAGGGAGTATGGTTGGCACATCATCAGTTGGGCCAAATGCTAAGAGCCAAGTTGGACTCCTTTCATTGCATGTCGCAACAGCTGGAGAAGCTAAAGATCACATTGAGCCACAGGTGTTTGGGAGAAACACGACTGAGGCTGGGAAGAGGAAAACACACACTTCAGAGTAAATGATAAACAGGAACCATGGGGAAAGGAAGATGCTGGAGAGCAGATACAGCCAGCAACACAGTGCACAAAAAATAGAAACTGATGTGGTTGCTTCTTATACCCAATGTCAACTACACAGAGGGGTCACTGGCCGGTCCTTGTGCCCTCCACAGCCCACAGTCTCCTAGGGAAATGTTACCAGTCCTTTTTGAAACATGCCTCACTGCTGTCTCCTCTCTTCTCAATCCTCTGCTTTCCCACCAGACAGTGTCCTGTTTGCTGTCACTCCATCTGACTGTGCCTTTAGGAACCAGGATTATAGGGAATTATTTGCTGCCAAACCCCCAGAAGCATGTCTGATATGCTGAACAGAGCCTGAAAGCTGTTGGCAATTTTCATAAATAAAAATCTACTAAAACAAATACGAGATCATATTGTGTGCCTTTCCTAAGTCTATGCAGCTAAACTGTTTCCAAAATTATGTACTACTCATAAGATTAAGTCGCATACCACATAAAATGTGATCTAAATCATAACGGATGAAAGGAAATGAGGCAAGTTTTCTCATTCAGTGGAAAGAATTAGAGTAAGCAACAATTTGAACTCACCTTTCCCATGGGTCTGTAGTTGAGCTTTTAAAAATGCCAAGGAACAAAAACTTGAATATTCTGGGTTTTAATCTGCATTCGGACAGTGCTTTTTTTCTGCTCTTCTTCCTCCTTGTAACTGAAGACTGATATGAAATGCTTAACAGTGCTAAGGAGATATACAGCATCTGTAATCTGAACAAAAACTTTCGAAGAATATAAATTGCTGAAATGAAAAGAAATGGACAATGCCCCTTAGGGAAGACTGGAAAGGAGGGCTGCAAACTAATCTCTTTGGAATTTGTTGCTGCATGAAAATGTGCTCCCAGACACAGAAAAGGCATCATTTTGCCTAAAATGGGGGAGAAATTCGTAAGGAGAAATTAAACCCAACTATCATTTCTGAAGCATATTTTGCATTCTTGGCTGGTGGGAATATCCTTCAAATGTTCTAGAGATGATAGAAATGGTATTCACAGCTGTAGTTTTGGTAGTTAGATGCACATCTATCAGCTTTTCTCCTGAAAACAAATCGCAATGGGAAAAAGAAAAAAAGAATCCAAACTAGAACAGCTGAATAGATGGAAATTACATTCACTGGCTTGCCTGCAAAGCAAAAGGAGCATTTCTTTCCAAAATGCATTTTGTCAGCCATTCCCCATCAGTCCTCTTTCTTCCCCTGGAGAGCTGGTTACTCCTGAGATTTGAGAGATACATTCTTTGGTATGTCCTGAATACAATAATAAGAGAAGGACAGAAGGATTGTTAGTTCCCATATTTATTATGAAAGTTTTTTTGGTTTATCAAATCAAATGTTTTATATTTACAGCTGACTGATATAGCTTCCGTCTGTGCTGATGAGTGTTCGGCTGCTCATACAAAAAAGTCTGGCATAACTGAAATGCAGGACTTTGAGAAAACTCTTTTATCCTGCCTACAGAATAAGAGTCTTGTACCCTGCCACTAGGAAAACTTCATAACAATAAATGAAACCACTGGCTTCAAAAAGCCTTCCTGAAAAAGCACAATGATTAGCCTTGCAACCTTGGAGACATTCCCATTGCTGAGTAGTCATTAGCGGTCTATACTGGGCCCAATGGTGTCAACTTCTTTATTAATCAACTGGATGATGGGGGACAGTGTACTCTCATCAAGTTTGCTGATGACACAAAACTGTGAAGAGGGTTGCGCTGCCATCCAGAGGAACCTCAACAGGTTGGAGAAATGGACTGACAGGAACTTCATGAAATTCAACTAGGTGAAGTGCAAAGTCCTGCACCTGGAGAGGACCAATTCCATTCACCAGCATATGCTGGGGGCCACCCAGCTGGAAAACAGCATGGCAGAAAAGGATCCAGGGGTCCTGGTGGACACCATGTTGAACACAAGCCAGCAATGTGCCCTTGTGACAAAGAAGGCCAATGGTATCCTGGGCTGCATTAGAAATAGTATTGCCAGCAGGTCAATGGAGGTGATCCTTCCCTTTATTCAGCACTGGTGATGCCACACCTGGAGTTCTGGGTCCAGCTCTGGTCTCCTTGGTACGTGAAAGACATAGATATACCAGAGAAAGTCCAGCGAAGGGCTACTACAGTGATTAAGGGACTGAAGCATCTCTTCTACAAGGAAAGGCTGAGAGAGCTGAGACTGTTCAGCCTGATGAAGAGGGGCCTCGGGGGGACCTTATCAGTGTGTATAAATACCTGAAGGGAGGGTGCAAAGAGGATGGAACCAGGCTCATTTCAGTGGTGCCCAGTGACAGGATGAGAGGCAATGGGCACAAATTAACACAGGAAATTAAACTTAAACATAAGAAAAAATTCTTTGCTGTATTAAGATCCACTATATTTGCAGTGATCTAGAAAATGCATCTAGACTAGCCTCCAAGTTACAGGTCTTTTCAGGTTCTTCTTTCTTCTACCTTATGAGTGGTCCTTGTAGGCACTTAGAGATCCTCCTGAATTACTGTGTATATGTTGCCTGGAGCCTGCTTAGAAGAATACAGGTTGCTAAAGAGCAAAATTAGATTAAAAAAAAACAAAACCCCTGGGGGTTTTGTTTTTAAGGAAATGAAAGAACTTAACTTTAGCTCATCATGCCCCTGTCAAAGTGTGGAGCCTAACCAATATCTCATTTCTCTTTCAGCTACACGGCACTACAGTCATGCAAATGATTAAAAAGCCCTCAGTTGCCTTTTTTGTATGCCTTGCAAGCACAGCTGGAGTTGGTATTGTTGGCATTTCTGTTTGTGAACTGTTGATCTCACTGAAGTCACCATGTGGTCAAAATTCACTTGTCCAGCCATGGCTCTCCTAAGAGTGTGGTTTCTAAATCGTCTCCTGCTGTCATTGTAACTGTGAACAACATCTGTTGTCGAGGTGCAACCAGCCAGAGAAATGGCTTCCTTACTGCCAAATGTCAGATTAGTTGAGCCTCTTCTTTGGTAGGAAGGGAGGACTGTGCCCAGATGAGATCATGCTGCCTCTTAGCTTGTAACACCACTCTGCAGTCCCTAATCTTGTGCAAAACCGCACATGCCTTTGGTGAGTAGTTCCATCCGTTAGGCAGCAATCTGACTCAGTGATAAGAGGCAAGCTAGACAGCAAACAGAACTCTGCAAGTTTGCCTGTCCTCAGAGAGCCTCTGGAAAACCGGAGTCCTCTTCTCCCCACCCATGTTTCTCTCACATGGAGTAAGACCCAGAGATCTGCTCTTCCTTGCAGCCAGTCTTGGGAAGCACTTGCTCTCCTTCTAACTTCCAGCCATTACAGGCAAAGCAAGCTGTGGCTGAGCTCCCTGGACAGTGGTTTATGTGCCTCATCGGTTGCCAGGTCTCCTTAATTCACATTCATAAGTAATTTGGGTCCTTGGCAAAAGAGTCCTCCTGCTTCATGTCTGGTTGATCCAAAGCTGTCCTAAGCCCTGACCCTAGCTGACACCAAATCACATTCCACTCACCACTTTTCATCCTCTTGAGGACACTCCTGTTCTTTGGTTCCTGCTCCAGGAACAGGGAAGGATTCACATTTCCTGCTCCTTCCAGACAGTGGGAAGGAAAGTCATTCCAGAAGTCTTCCCTTACCCCTCCCCACAGGAAATGTGATGGCACAGGGAAGTGCTGCTTGATTAAGAAGACACTTCTGAACCTCCACTTCTGCCAAGACATTGGGTCCAGAGGCATGACAGATTTGTCATCTGCTGCTTCCGAATTGACAGCTCTTCACCCAGGGGCAGGAACTCCCTGCACTGCACAGAAACAGCACAGTTAGGGGAGAAAAAATCTGTACTTATAAACACAATTGCACATTTTACATATGAAAAATCCCATCATCCTATGTAGAAACACCGCAGGACCAGTGTGGGAGGTAATTTGAAAAAACAGCCCTTTCTAGATCCATTCATACTATTTTCCGTGAGGAAGAACGTCCAAGGTAGGAGTCAAGGGTATTCTGTGCCATTTAAATGTCTGCACTCAGCTTTGAAGGTAGCCTTCACTGAGGTACTGACAAAAAAACAGCAGTGCCTATAATAAATATTAAGCAAAAAAAAAAGTTTGTTTTATATGGTGACTGTCCTGCAAAGCCAGGGCGTGGTGTTAGGGAAACAGCAGTACTTGCTAAAAAAAAAGTCAGTTGAGATTTTCCTTGCCCTGGCTGTAGGATTTTCTGGAGCAGGCTGTGTTTCCCTTGCCTGCTCTCTTTTGTTATTACTCTGCCTTGCTACAGAGACAAGACCAGCTATAGGAAGTGCCAAATTTCTGTATTTGCTTACAGGTTTGGTTCTAATACTCTAAAACTCAAAAAAAAAAAAAAAAAAACCAACCCCAAAACCCCAAATACCAAAAGCCAAGCGTAAGAGAAGGAAATGGCCAGATGTTCCCAGATCTTCAGATTTTCAATGGCTACAGGAGTGCTCAGTTTCTCAGCTTCAGTAGTGGTCTATGGAAAATCACATTTTACAGAATTTACGTTTTTAATTCTCACACAGAATGTGGCCGTGAGAGCTGGAGTGCAGCAAAATCTGCTTTTACAGTCAGCAGATTGATTTACACCTATTCTGCTCCAGCTTCATACTCAGGGGTCCCAAAACTGGCTAAAACACACAAAAACCAAGGGCTTGCCATTTTGGGGAAGGTACATCCACATCCCCTAGGAAATAAGGGAAGTGTGAAACCTTCAGAAACAGCATTATTTCTTAGTTCTCAGGACAAAGAAGACTGGTTATCAAAGGAGGAGTATGTTTTAAAACTAAATATTTGCCATATGCTGGTTTTCCTATGTGTTATTGTCTGTTTATTGTTACTTTTACTGTTTCTTTATTTTAGCTTCTGAAATTCTCAGCATTTCTGAGTAAAAAAAAAAAATAATAAATTTTATACATTCAGTCAACTGTTCTTTTATCCTGCTTTTCTGTAGTAAGGAACATGTCCCAGGTAGACTTCTTGCAATGTCACATACATTTTCACTGGCTTTGAACTGCAAGATAGAATTTATTCCCCTCCTACTCTCCTCTACATACCAGAACTTTCGTATATTTGATAACTTTAATGAAAAATAAGTATTCTTTGCTTTTGAAATGCAAACCAGGACAACCAGTTGAGAGTCTTGAAACTTAAGTGGCTGAAATGTTCCAGGCCAATGGTATTTGAATAAAATAAATTTTTTAGATTCTTGAAATGGCTGTGCTGTATTTTGTAGCTTTGGTGGCACACTAATTCTCTTTGAGGCAGCTGTTCATTTCCACCTCCATGCAAACTGCAGAAGTTACTCTATTTCAAAAAGGAAAAGATCTGTACAAATGTCTTGGGGAACTGCATAAGTTTCAGGCTATATCTCTGCTGGTAGTGCAACCATATGTACACAGTACAGTTGTTTTCTACGAACTGGCAAGATTTTTTTATTATTGTTTCTATAAATGGATAAATCTATTTTCAAATTTAAACAAAAATGCCTTGTGCAAGCCTAGGAACCTCTTAAAATTTTTTAGATAAGGTCACCAAAGCCCTAATGAATTTCCCTTACATAAATCGCCAGGGTTTGAGAGCTGCAGTTCCTCCCACGTGTGGCTTTAATTATGTGATACAAGGGTGGTACACAGAGGCAAATCTGCCCCCTAATCATCCTTCCATCAACTTCAGTACTAGTTCTCCCAATCTCCAACACAGGCACCGGCTCGTGTAACTGGGGAAGGGAAAGCAAGAAAACTTAGCCCACGGTTTTCCAGCAAATAAGTCAGAAATACAAACGTGTTCTAAAGCAGTCGATGACTAGGCTCCCTGGTTGAACTTAGTAGTGATGGGAGAAAGAAAACTTCCTATGCTTGTTCCTGTATGTAACAAAAATGCAACAGGTTTAAGGAAGCCTGTGAAACCACGAGATCAACTAACAGATGGACATTACAGCCTCTGGGGAGAACGAGAGGGAACACAGTGCTGCCAGAAGCAGTTTATAGCAGAGTTTATGTCACAGGGTGTGACAGAATCTGT
Source organism: Rynchops niger (assembly GCA_013400035.1). Taxonomy (NCBI): domain Eukaryota; kingdom Metazoa; phylum Chordata; class Aves; order Charadriiformes; family Laridae; genus Rynchops; species Rynchops niger. Next base: position 66,445 of record VXBH01001237.1, read on the forward strand.
GTGATACTGCAGAGAGAATTGGCACTGAGAAAACTGGAGACTCCGAAACACGAAGAGAGTACCCAGGCACCGGTGCCAAGGGAAGAATAAAGGGCTAAGAAACAAGTCCTTTACTCACAGAAGATTTTCACTTAGATATTCACAGAATCACAGGATCTTCATGGTTGGAAAAGACCTTTAAGATCATCGAGTCCAACCAAACAACCTACAGTCTCTGCCACTAGAGTACGCCCTGAAGTGCCACATCTAGATGTTCCTTAAACACCTCAACCACCTCCCTGGGCAGGCTGTTCCAGTGCCTGACCACTCTTTCAGTAAAGTAATTCCTCCAAATATCTAACCTAAACCTCCCCTGACGCAACTTCAGACCATTTCCTCTGGTCCTGTCATTATTCACTTGGGAGAAGAGGCCAACACCCACCTCTCTCCAACCTCCTTTCAGGTAGTTGTAGAGGGCAATGAGGTCTCCCCTCAGTCTCCTCTTCTCCAAGCTAAACATGCCCAGCTCCCTCAGCCTCTCCTCATATGACGCGGTCTCCAGACCCCTCACCAGCCTGGTGGCTCTCCTCTGGACACGCTCCAGCACTTCAATGTCCCTCTTGTACAGAGGGGCCCAGGACTGAACACAGCACTCGAGGTGGGGCCTCACCAGTGCCAANAAACTTACTGAGGGTGTATTCAATCCCCTCATCCGGATCATCGATGAAGATATTAAACAAAAGCGGCCCCAAAACTGAGCCCTGAGGGACACCACTGGTGACCGGCCGCCAAGAGGATTTCACCCCATTTATCACAACTCTCTGGGCACGGCCATCCAGCCAGTTTTTAACCCAGCGAAGAGTACACGTGTCTATGCCATGATTCCCCAGCTTCTCCAGGAGAATGCTGTGGGGGACGGTGCCTTACCAAAGTCCAGACAGACAACATCCACAGCCTTCCCCGCATCCAGAAGGTGGGTCACATGGTCATAGAAAGAGATCAGGTTGGTTAAGCAGGACCTCCCTTTCCTAACCCCATGCTGGCTGGCCCTGATCCCTTGGCCGCCCTGCACTTGCCATGATCTTTCCTGGTACCGAGGTCAGGCTGACAGGCCCGTAGTTCCCTGGATCCTCCCTCCGACCCTTCTTGTAGATGGGTGTCACATTAGCCACCCTCCAGTCATCTGGTCATTCCTATGCAATCTCCATAATTTTATCTGTAAATGACCCCCTACTCTTTTGAATGCTAGATATTATCACAGCTGAGTAAATAGTAGGGGAAATAAACATGACTATAGCAGAACCACTTTCATATTTGCTTTCTTAGAGTAACTGCAACTTCAGACTCCATTACCACAAAAGTTTGTGTAAAACTCAAATATGTGATGAAGGTCCTCTCGTGTTAGATGCTATACAACTGCTGAATGAGAAATGCAGTTTTTGTCAGCCTGATAGGCAGGGATCCTCGTGCAGAAGGGGCCAACTTTCATCAGCAAGGTTGGTGCTTTTGCGGGGGGGCGCTAGACATTTTGATAAAGAAGAATATTACATAATCATCTGAAGGAGGACAGCAAACTAATTTTGCAGCTATTTAAGTCCAGTACCTGTCGTGTGTGAGAGCATGGGTGAAATTAATTTTCAGAAGTCTGGGCAAATTTCAAAGACATTATTTCATCATGCAAGTACCCAGAGATACACATAATTCAAACATGAGTGCAACTGTTCACAAAGGCATATCTACACCGGAAATCTGCTTTTGTAATTGAACTAGAGTATTGGCCTGAAGCTTGTATTGCTGCCATGGTGGGTGATACAGGGGTTAATTCAAATTTAAATATATCAAGTCACAACAACATCACATCAGTCAAGCTAGTTCTACTTTAAATTTCTAACGCAGACAAACCAAATATTATACTCTTAAGAAACTGGTTGTTCCTTCTTATCTCTGAAATTATTTTTACGATTCTAGACTAGTTAATTTACATGCCTGAATTAGTGTGTTTTATGTAGATTCATTCACTAGAGTTAGGGTATGATTTACTATGCAGTGAAAAATCAACTGTATTCTTAAGTGAGGCAGTTTAGCAGAAATCTCCAACTTTGATGGACAGACTTAGATGCCACAGTGTTGCAGGGTCAAATACAATTCCATGTTCAAGGAGTAATGGTTTAACCAAAGATACAAATCTTGTCATTCAGCTTGGTCCCATATCTTGATGTTATAGTGCTAAGCTACGTTTGGAGTGTATGGGCATACAATGATCATCTGAGATATGGAGAAAAAATGGCCTGTGGTGGTTTGGGTTTGGTTTTTTTACAGGCTTTTAAAGCTTCCTTTTTTACATAGACATATCTCCTTCAGTCCACAACTCGTTACAGATTGAAATAATTTTTGACATGTTTCTTTAAAACTCCCCCACTGCACCTATAAATCTGACAAATGGTCAATTGCCTGCTGTTATTCATACCTGTGCTTAGCAGCATTTTCAGTGGAGAAAGTCAGCTCAACACTTAATTAACGTGTGACATTTCTGTAATAACAGAATCTGGGAATTTCCACTGCTTGTCCCAGCAGTAACTTGTGCACAGCACAGTGTGAGGTAAAGAGTCTCTGTGTATAAAGTCACTATGGAAAGGCACACTGACTATTTTTCAGATGTCACCATCAATTTTGTGCTCTAATCTCAGGCTTAGCTATTTTAAAATAGACATAAACATCATCTAGGTATTGTCAGGCACAAGGAAATGGTTGCAAATACAGGTAAATATCCAGACAAAATTCTTCCAGCTAGAGCATTTTTTTTACCTCTTCATGTTGAGAATGCTTGAAGATTTCTGAAGACTACAGAATATAGCTCATTTACTCTAACTTCACTTCACTTGTTACTAGCATGATGAATTAACCCAAGTGGAAAACACAGGCAATAATCACAGAAGACACTTCCATTATAGACAAAATTTTGCAAGTCTGAATATGTTTTCTAAATATATAGCAGTTTCCATTTGAATTAATAGGTGAGAAAGAGAAATTCAGAACATTTCAGGACATACTAGTATTAGATAACCATAACCTCTCTGATAAACACAAGGGGAAAAACACCTACAGTCCTCTCAAACTGTTACATTTTCCAGCTCTATTATAGAAATATTATCCATACAGTTTGCAATTCTGGGGTTTCTCTACTATGAAACACATTCCTTTTGCAGATATTTTTTTTTAACCACTACTGATAAAATATTCTCTGTTTTGAAAGCCTGGCTCAGGAATGATGATTTAAATTACTTTAGGTAATTTTTATTCAGTTGGCACAAAACACTTGACTGAAGACCATGAATTTGAAAACAGAAATTAGCTCCTCTCACTGTGTTTTCCCATAGAAGAGCTGTAGTCATGTTTCTTACATACTTTAGCATGCAAAAAAGTTAAATCACTTAAATTTGCTTTCTTCCAAGAGCTGACATTTTTTTAACAGATACTCAGTTAATTTCAGTCTCAAATATTGGCAAAAATGTCTTTAGCTGTAGGATCTCAGAGACGGGTTCCGCTCTTTCTTGGTAAAAGTCAAGCCCAGTTAGCAGCTCCACATCCCGAACACGTGCAGAATGAGCCTGAACTCTTTCTTCAACCCATTCAGAAGGTGACTTATTTTCCTGCCAAAATAAACAAGAACAATGTTCAAATGCATAAAAGGCACTCTGTTGCTTGGTGGCAGTGCTAGACAATAGCCAGTGTTTGAACTGGTTAGACAGACTAAAGGCCTCCAGTTGGTAAAACTTTTCAGGTTTTCCTAGACATCTGTGCGGCCTTGCATTTAGGGATCTCATTTAAACAGAATCAAATGCATGTCCCCTCTTCCCACTTTCAAAGTAACAGAGAAGGAAAAATATGCTGAAATGGCAAGTATGACTTTTAACTACAACGTACAGTTGAGTCATATTTTAAACACACAAGTAAGGATAGTTTTAGTTACGGTATTAATTAGCTGCAGGGCTCAGGCTAGCCAAACAACAGCCACCTGACAACCTCAACAAAGTCCTTGCAGCAGCTCAGTCTTGATTGTTGGACAGCAATAAAATTGCTAGATAGACAGCGAAAACAACTAAGCAGTAATCAGTCAAAAATTTTACTGCTCAATTCTTTTACTACAGAGTTGTTTTGCAAACAGATGGTAATTCCCTTTTCAGTTTCCAATACCTGCTTCTGACACAAATTGTTCGCTAAATTTATGTCACTGCAAGGCACGATAAATATAAAATACAATGATATTTGGGGGTTGTTGCTAAACTTTAGAAATAATAGATGTTAGTTTCTAAAGTATAAAGAATAATTCAATCAAATTGTTTATTCTGTTTATTAGAGAGTTAGTCAACTCTCAAGTACCAAAAAGATGACTGGGCAGTTGTGGATTATCCACACCACAAAAGTGGAGACACCCAAGTTGTCTCTAAGCAGCGCAAACTTGCACCTGTCTGGAGTTATGAGTTCAAAGTTATAAATAAACTAAATAAACACAATTGTATTGCTTTGAGGGCCAGTTCAAGTCTCTGGTGCTATACTTCTCTGTGGGGAGACTCTGTGACACACACACTGAGCTCAGGAATCTTCTGCATCCCAGAGTTTACGGAACACTCAGCTGGCTTAACGATACATATTACACTCAGCTAACTTATTTTGCTGCTACAAAACATGAGTTTTACACTCTTAGTGGTAAGCATAGATTTTTTTTTCACTCAAATATGAATTTCAACTGTGGGACTATCTATCTAAATGCCTACTGCCTAATTTCTGGTAAAGGTGGAACAAAGGATTGAAGGAATTCTAGCTACACTGAAGGGAGTACACTCAAAGTCCTCTGATACCTCTGGAGTAAGTTTATGCTGCGGTCTTCCATAAAGCTATCTCATCACCCTGTTGGCTGTGCTGCTCAGCTCTTCTCAGGTGACAGCATTTCCAAGTCCTATCAAACACTCCCTTCTTCTTCTTCCTTGCTTCCTATCAGTTCATTAGTTTCCAACTGCCTCTCCTGGAGCTTCTTCCTCTTCTAGTCATCACTTTAGCTCTCAACTCACTCTCAGCTCATGGAGAACGAATTAATTAAACACTTAGACTTCTAAAGATCCTCCAGATGACTGGATCCCACTGGGAATCAGTTCACAAAGCTCACTGGCACACAGGAGCATAGGACTATACTTACAGCACAGCTTTCAGTGTTGTCAGGTCGATGAGGAATGATAAAAGACAAAGCATCCAAGGAGCCTGAACAGTTCAGTGGAGTATAGGACTTGTTCTTGCAGCTAGTCAGAACCACAAAGTAATGGGTTGGGACAGGGATTTCTGTATTGCTTACATGCCTACAAAACAAACATAAGGGATAAGGGATTTATCTGGATATCAAGTATTAAAAACACTGATGCCATTAGTAATTTATAGAATTGATCTCAACATAGATCTTCCACTACTATAAGACTTTTATTTATTTTATAATTGAAATAAATACCTGATGAGATAGGCAGCCTCACTATCTGTTTCATGAACAGCCAAACACGCATGGATTATTCCTTTTGCTACAAGCAATACCACTCAAACCAGTAGGATTGATTACACGGTCAACAATCTATTTTGCCAAAGCCAGAGATCTCTACATCTTAAAGAGGCAGGACAGAGCATTGTGTTTGCTCTTCATTACATTAAGAATTTCAACCACATGAAACTGAACTGGAGAAGAGTGATGAGAAAATTACCCTCGGGTTCCCTGACAGCAAGAAATGCCAGAATGATGACTTGTGGCTATGCGCTATAGAAACCAGTTTAGGATACCTGATTCAAAATGTCTTCGCCTCCCTTTTTTGGCTATTCTGTGAACCTCGTCACTTTTGTGTATAAACTTTTGAGGAGCTGAATGCTTCCCAAATTCGCTGTACATCTTCAGCATTCAACCAAACACCATCACTGAAATCATTATACGGGTTCCTATGAATGACTAACCATGCTGAATAAAACATGCTTATTCCAAATTGTAGACAACATTATGTGGTCGACTTGCTATTACAGCATTCTGCTTGGAAGGAAGTTCTAGTCTCTCCTCCCTTCCACCCTCCTACTTCGTGGCAGAGCTGATTTTCCCATTCTCAAACCAGTTTTGACAGATGTGGTATTAAGTCTAGCCTTGAATAAAACATCTCCAGTGACAAATTCAGCTGTGCAGATTTCCCAGCACTTTTCTACTAAAGTGTTTTTACTGTCACAAGGCATTTCCCCTGTATTTGGAACAGTCTAAGTTGTTTGTTTTTATCCTGTTTTTTCCTCCTGCTGTCCTCATTCACTAACATATATAATTGGTCTTTACCTTTTATATTTCTCTTTTATAGATTCTTTTTTTTTTATGTAAGTCTTCTCTTACTCCTGTTTCTACAAACAGATGAATTTTAAAATGTATTTTATGCTACCAGAGCTGACTGAAATGTACCTAGAACTTGTCAGACCTTCAAGTGACCTGTGTAAGCCACAGCCATGCAAAGATGCCACTCACAAACGTTACATTTTACATTGCCAGTTACATAATTGATTGAAGGCAAACACAGAAATCTGATCTTTGATAAAACACATCAGTTTGAGACAACAGAGGGAAAAACCACACAGGTGAGTGAGCACAACACAGAAGTGATAAAATTATGCTTAAGGACATCTTCTGCAGATATAGGTATCGCATATTCTCCCAGTATTTCTGTTGCAGAGGCCCAAAAAACTCAGCATAAGTTCGGGAACCAAATTACTGGTCTGTACCTGTGCACATACATAGATACAATGTAACTGCAAGGCTTTTTTCTCTTTACTGGAACTTCAACTTCTATAGTACCATATAGTATTTGATGTTGTATGAGTAACAGTGGATGTAGTATTATAAAGGGAATGCTCCATTCTCTGTGATACTTGTTTCCAGTTCTTTTTGAATAGAAATTTCTTTGTATGGAAATACAGTAGGAAATAACCTGGAGTTCGACTTCTGGCTTTTCCATGTACTTACTGCTTTATTTTGTCAAGTGTATCAAAATGGCCATCATAATTGTAATCAAACACTGGTCCACTGATAACATTTACTCCATTCCTTTCTCTAGCGTACTCCTGTAGAAGCACATTATGGAAATAGTCCCATATATCTGTCATTAAAAGAAAATAGAAGCACATTTAACATAAATTTGAAGTTATTTCACCACTAAAGAAAAAGAACATATTTTCTTTTGCACTATAGATGAATAATAAAAAGTTACAAACTAAACTGCCTGTAAAGTCAACTCTTTGTTACACGAAATTTGGATTTCATCAGAAGGGGCATATTCTCACTCCCCATTGAAAGAGCCACAGTAAACGCTATTACAGCTCTGTAAGGTCCGTTGCCACTACTGGAAATAATGCATTCGATCTACAGCTGAAGCTACAATTCTAGAGCTGAGGGGGTCTTCGTTTCTGGCCTATCTGCTAGCACCTGCAACTGTGTCAATTAGTAGGAACTGAGGTGATGGCTTTCTGAGAGGAATATTTACCACCTGAGAGTTAGTCTACTGAATTCATGCCAAATATCACCAGGCAATCTGGCTTATTTCACACATGTTATTTTGAGAAAATACAATTTGTAGGATATAAGCTAATAAGACTATTCAAATATTTACAGCTATCATGACAGTAAAAAAACGATGGATTTGGTGGGTTGAGGGCATGCCCTATTGGTTTACCTCTTGCTTAAGGTCTAGAGAAACTTCTTGCATGTTTAAATCTCTTGTTGATTTTTCCTTGGAAATCTGGATTTTTCATAATGTCTTTGATTTACTTGGAAGATTAAAGCCACTTAGGTCTCTGTTTTTCATATGACATGAGTGAACGAATACATCAGATCTGAATGCATTAGACAGGTAGTTAAATCATCACTTTTCCTCCAGCTTTTTCCTTACACAATTCCTCTTCCTATCTAAAATGACCTGGGCCTAAGAGGACAACATGCAGTTTTAGAAAATTTCTTATCAGTGGTTATGAACAAATGTGAGTCAGGCTGGATGGAAAGAGTTAATGTAGCTGTTGTGGTTTAACCTCATCCAGCAAATAGGACCATGCAGCCACAGCTGCCGCTCACTCCCCCTTTCCCCTCCAGAAGGGTAGGGAGAAGAGGGAGAAAAGGAGCGGAAAGCGAAGGGAAACAAAATCCTTGTGGGCTGAGATACACAGTTTAATAGAACAATAACATTAAAGGAAAATAAAAATAATAATAATAATATTGATAAAAGAATACACAAGACACAGGTCACTCATCACGCGGTGAATTGGTTGCCCAGCTTGACTCAAGCAGAGATCGTGGATTCCTCCCCACCTCGGCCAATCCCCATGTATATACTGAGCATGACGTCTATGGAACAGAATATTCCATCAGCCGTTCTATTGTTCTGTCTAGGCTCCTTCTCAGCTTCTATGAGAAGCTGAAAAAGACCTTGACTGGTATAAACTTCACTTAGCAACAACTAAAACAATATGCACTATTGACATTCCTTTCATACCAAATCTGAAAATACAGAAACCACTAGAAAGAAAATTAAGTCTATCTCAGCTGAAACCAGGACAGTAGCTTACTGCACTTTTGTAATAGAAACATCTGCCTGAATATTCCAAGATCAATATCGTCTGGTTTGAGTTTCTGCTTGATGAAACAGGCACTGTATCGGGACATTGTTTACAAACTTTGTCTTGTCCTCTCTTGAGATCTCGCAAAAGGAAAGAAAAAGTGCTATTTTCATTCACCTTGAGCATAAATCCATGAGTTTCATAGTTAGCATTCCATATTAGGACAGCACACAGGAGATGAAGAGAAAATTCAAAAGTGAACAGGTATACCTAAGCAGAGGTCAGACAGGACTATACCCAGAAAAGAAAAATAACTTACATAAGTGTGATTTAAAATTTCACACATCTACTTTTAAAAAGTTTTAAATATATTTGCACAAGATATATTGGATTTACTGCAAGTCATGCATTAATGTTTTTAAGTCCTTGTCATAGCTTTATCAAATTACAGAAAATTAATCAAAATTAACCAAAACTTTGCAACCTACCTCTGAAAGCTCTATACATGGGAACAATATTGCTGGTGAGTAAGGCATCATACTGTTCAAAAGCAGGTGAACTGAAGTCTGTATAAAAGAACAAAGTATAAACTAATGAAATACTATACAAAGACGAATTTGCTTCCTAGGTCACTATAAATTGCAGGTACATGCAATTCAATTGCATTTTACATTTGAGCATGAATGTATGATCCTTCTACAAACATATGTCCAAATTTATTTGTACAATCTATTCAAGAAATTAATTCTCAAATTTGACAATAGGAAATGAATATTCGTACAGAGGATGAGGGACAGCCTTTCACTCCAACCCTTTTTTATCTTTCCAACCAGTTTTCATCACATTCAAGTTGTTCCATTTTTTAAAGAAAAACATAAATGTTCTAAACTGAAAATATTTAAGCACAAGTCTTGCTTTTGGTCAGTCTACAAACACTGGAAGCCTTTTTCTGCCCAACATGCTGATCCAAAGAAGTTTGTGTTGGTGTTTGGGTTTATGTTTAAACATAAACCCACATCCAGCTGATTAAGACTTTCTAAGCTCTAGCTATAAAAAGAACCATGCTCACTGGGAGGATAGAGGAAACTGTGGGTAAAGGTCAGCCCTTCTGGGTAGTTGGAACAATTTTGGCTCCGAGCAACAGGGATTCTAACATCAGCCCGCAGACAGTCTGAAACAGTGGGAGGAAGAGGAGATGTGTTTTCCTGTGCAAAGGGAAAAAAAAAAAAAGTATATTACACCCACAGCTGTGGCTAACCCAATGCTTTGTATGGTTTTAACTTTCTAGAACGGACTTCACTGAATCTTCTCCTATTTTCATAGTGAATCAGGTGAATGAAAGTAACGGACACTGATGTTTTCTGCCTAGTGTTTTTCCTCTACTTCTGTTTTTAGGTAATTCAGGGAAATCCTTATGCAGCACGTAAAATTGTAGTAGCAAAATAAGGTTATGCCGTAGGCAAAAACAGGTGACAACTTTGGCTCATTCGTCACTTTTATATATTTCTGGAAACACAAACTTGATGTCACATCCTCCTGGAAAGCAGCTAGTATATAAAGATGACGTTATAACCTCATCTTAGCATCTGAGGACGCTATCTCCATAATAAGAGTCTGTGTTGATGAAGAGTTAAAGCTAAATAAATTCATAGCAAATTCAGTACATTTTACTGGCTAGCTTCACTAACTCAACTAAGATAAATTAACATGCACACTAGCTAAGATCTGGCCAAAAGTGATTTTGATGACTATAATTGTTTCTACCCTAACCTTTTTTTCTACAACCTTTATTGTAGTTTTACGATAACATTAACTAAAACATCAGAATATGCTTCTCTGTGTTTAACTGCATTTTTTTTTCCTACTCATTTACATGTAATTTATTTTCATTTTGATAAGAATGGAACATATTTATTTGCTTTATACCTTTATAAAAGTAGTTAAACATTTACATTGATTTTCAGTACATTTTTTATTTTGATCAATTAAAACTGAGCAGAAATAAAGAACTGGAATGTTCTTCTTGTGCCTCTTTGTACTCCTTGATTTAATTTCTTTACTTACTTTTATGATGCCCATATTATAGTTAGGTTGTATATTAATGGAAACTAAATATACCACAGTATATATAGAGGACAGTCTTTTAGAGCTGTCTGTCCGTCACATATGTAATACATCATATAACCTGTATTTTCACAAACGCTCCTATACATTTAAGAGATGAAGGCTGCTCATGGCTATTTCCATTGGACGTCACAGAAAAAAATTCTCCAACTGAAGAAATAAGAATTCATAATGAACCTACAAACTCTCAAAATACTGAAAAAGCAACCACTTAAGAATATTTCAGGTTGTTTTTTCAAGGATCTACAAGTCAGCAAGTAAACAATATCAAAAGCTGTTGAGAGATGAGAATAGCTGTGTCTGTGTCACCTTTTAGTACAAGATAAACAGTTAATGCAACTCCAGATTCCTCTGTGAACTAACACACTCGTTCTGCTACAACCTCTCTTCATTTCTTTTCCTCAAAATAGAGGAATAAGCTATTTTTAAACAGATTGTCTATGAATAAGAATAGAATGATTCTCAAACAAGCTGTGGTTATTTATTAAGAATTGAGAACTTGACAGTGATAGCCACCACTTCAAAACTTCAGAATCAGAAGAAAACTTTCATTTCCAGTTCAACAGCTTGAACCCTTTGGCTCCTTATCTTTCAGGTCAGAGAACCATAATGTCTTCTGAAGGAAATGGTTACAACTGAAAAACGGCTTTGCCTGTCACATCACCTTTTCTGATGCCGGTTATTTTCTTTTGACTAGCTAGTGATTAATGTTAAGAGGTAACATGAGTTATTTTATATACATTAATAACATTAGTTATTTGCATTACATGGCAGACTTTAAGCACCTGCTCTGGTCTGTCATGTCAGCTTCAGCCATCTCCAGGAATCTTTTTTCGTAGTCAAGAAGAAAAAGTACTACACTATAAAAATCAAAACCACCATAATCCCCAGTGCACTGAGCTTTAGTTACAAAAATCTCAGTGATGTAAGTTCTCATTGCTGTTTTCATCTCTTTGTGGGACAGATTAGGTTTTTATACATTTTAATATATTTTTATAGTAAACTTCAGTGATTCTATACAGAAAAGCTATTTAAAGTCCACAGCTGTCTGCAGACAGGTGGAAGGACTATCTTTTTGTGAGAAAATCTGCCTTCCTCCATAGCAGATAAGTATAAAACCTCAAGAAAATACATGTCCTTCAATCTTAAATTCTCCTTTGACTGAGAATACTAAGTAACCAAAACTCTATCTGACATCATTTATTTAAGATCTGTAACTACATATTATTTATAATATCCCTGATTCTGATATCATATGCAGGTGCATTGATACTGTGTGGGCTTGATCAGCCAGCCAGCCCAGTTTCAAAACTTCCAAACCACATAAAACCAGCAAAACTCCAGCTCGCATCATCTATTTTACTGTTTAAGCCCTTCTTTATAGCTACCTAATGTCAAGAAATGCCCCACCTTACAAATTGTATAAATCACTGTGCATGCTTTATCTACAACATAAATAACCTAGGATGCAATAAAAATTCTGTAGAAATTGCAATTTCCTGTCATTCCCAAGTATTGTAGCCATAGCTTACAGTCAAAGGCATTAGCTCTATCCCTCTGTCCTTCTATAGCTGCTATAATTTATACAGCTTTTTTCTTTTGATTAGCACATGTTGTGATAAAAAATCCTGACGTCAGCTTATTCTCTAAGGTAAGTCAGTGAGTGAGCTCTTACACTTATAACTTTTCACCGTTGTGTCTCTGGAAGTATTACACAGGAAATTTATTCTTTCTTATTCTTTCTATAGAAAACATACATCATTGTATTAAAGTCTGCTGTGAACTGTACCCTCCAATACTTCAGTCTCAATCATCCACTGCTTCCCACAATGTTGCAGAACCACTATAAGAAACTCCCACAAATATGTATTTCTGTTGTTTTAGATGCTGTATTAGGCAAGAACTTTATACACTTCTTTTCCAACTGAGAATTTGGTTTTCAACAAAGGAAAACGGCTGAAAAGTTATGTGCTTTTTTTGAGTTTTTTGCTGCTGGTGATGAAATATTAAAAAGATTCCAGTTCTGGTGGGACTTTTTAATCTTTTCAAAGCAAAATCAGAAAAAAGCCTGCCCACAATTAACTGGTTTTCCTTCGGGACATGCACTTTCATAGTAAGCTAGAAAAGCAGATCTTCAAATATGATGAAGTAAAAATAATCTTTGTTGAAATGGACATTTGTTTCACTAGACTTCAAGCCTTCTCAGGGTTAGATTTGTGATCCTTCACTCAGGTCATGAAAATCAGTAGAAAATATGGAGTGAAACTTTCTTGAAATACTAACATTCTGGCAGCATATATTTGATTAAAATAATTTCCCCATATTTGTACTGATAAAATAAGAAATGATGTAGTCATCAATAACAGTTCTCTTCAGACAGAAAAATCAGTATAAAAGATATTTCCTCAGGGCAACTTAGAAGAAGTGTCAAATTATAGGGGAAATTAAGCCCATGAATGTCCACTATTTTATTGACCTTAAAAATTCAAACAATTTATTCCAGACCCACATACCCTTGAACTCTCAGAGGTTCATTCAGCTATTATTACATTTTTCAGAAATTATATAATGTAACAGAGAGCAAATAATCAGAACATACAGAAATATGCATTAGCACAAACTGTCTTGCAGAGCTGTACAAAGGTTTGTTAATAGTAAAAAGATCGTGATATTCATAGAAAAGCTTAAAGCTTCTGATTTTGGAAATCATGGCCGCCTTTTCCTCAGGAATTGTCAGGCAAGTTAGAGCACTGTCCTGACAGCTTATCCCTTTTACAGAACAGGCTTAATGGAACCAGCTTACCAGCAGCTCTATTCTTCTATATCTTTTGTGTCTCTAACAGATGGTCATTCACGTTTTTTTGAACAATATTTTAAGATAGTTGAAACTTAAAAGATATTAAAGACACTTTTTCAGACATAAGGGCCTTAGGTCACATGATATCCACCAGTCCTTAACCAGGATTCCTGATGAATGAACCACATTTTCAATATGTTATATTACATATTTAGGAATACTACAGATATTTGATAACTTACAGGCTTATTAACAGTGTATGCAGTCCACAGTGGCATCCGGATATCATAGCTGTATCCACTCACGTACTGATGATGCGAAAGGAGGCAATAGACATTTTTCTTCTGAAGAACTTTGGGTCTCCCATACGGCAAATGATACGAGTTTGCCTTCTTTACTAGAATTTAAGCAATAATTATTGATTCATTCTTCTATAACATTTTGGATGCCACAGAGTTTTAAGAGAGCAGAGAAAAATGTAAATTAAAACATTAATAAATACAAATAAAATCAACAATAAACATGGACATGCGTTTCCTTAAGGTCTTAGCTTCTGAGTGGAATAAAAATGTGGAAAATAGTTTTCATGTTATGTTTAACGTACATAAGTCAATGTAATATATGAGACTTGCAAATTCTTGTTTCTTTGCAGTTTCATAGCAATAAAAATCTTTTGAACTTGTCTTGCCAGTGGAGTGAAATGTACATCTTATTTGGCTAGGATGCATCACAATTCCTCCTAAAATTTTCAGAAATCCCATATAAAAGCATACAGAAATATCTATGGGAATTTTTGATCAGAGAAAGGAGAAATTATGGTTACAAGGTGCGGAATCTGAGTTATGGCATATAGCCTAGAAGTGCTCAGGCTTTATCCAAAGACCACTGAAACCTGTATGTTTTTTTCCAAGATTTTAATGGGATTCAGATCCAGTTCCTATGCATAAATGTTGCTATAACAGTATCAATTAGCATTTTTTTAAAGAAATGCAAATAAAAATGAAAAAATTTATGTTTCTGACTTGGCTGTCCTACTTGACTTTAAATTGTAACTCATATTGCAAAAATTCCCACTGAAACTAATAATATAAAATCTAAACCAGGCACAGGTTTAAAAATATTGCTGTTCTTTTCATTTCTTGCTACTTACTTTCTTCTGTGGTGAGATTTAACCTCTGATTTAGTACTGAAACATCTGGTATCTGTAAAATATAAAAGAATCATTCACAATGAATCCATAGTTTAGAAAAAACAATGAAAAGAGAACACAGTTGACAAAGACGATTAAAAGATCCCAGAAGCCACTGCTTACAGTCTTGCATGAGCATCCCAGATCATCTGTGGGAATCAGATGGGAAACTGGACATGAAGAAGGAGATGAGTCTTCTGTTGCATGTGAAGGACTGTAAAAAGGTTTTTTTAAGAGGTGATTCAAGCTGCCATGTGTTCCATTGTTTGGTGCTGGTGTAATATGCAGCAAATCTGTTGAAACATTTGAAATTTGTAAACATATTTTAAAGCTATGTTAAGACTTAAGTGGCACTTTAAAAAGTCATTATCTTTCAAATTCTATGCCTTTCCTATGCGTTCATTCTAGATATAGAAGAAATAGCTTATTCAGTTATCTAAATGGTTATGGTAATGCCTACCTTTCAATTTTCTAGATATGAAGGTTCATTGCTATTAAGAAGGTTCACTGCATTAAGATTTGGTAATTATGTATTTGAGTACTTTTGATTCAGTTTTATACATGGCCATAACATTCATAAGATTACATGATTTAATGCCAAGTACAAAAATGATTGCAAATGCAACATATTGTGAAGTGTACTAGCCTATTGAATTTTTGTGTGATGCTTTAATCCATATTTTCCGAGGCATATACTTCCTAATTGCTCACTGCTGGGACTGCAATCGTCCATCTTAAGTTATGAGCAAGAGCAGTAACTCTCTACAAGATTCTTATCCCAAAATTATTCCACAGGCATCATTTCAACAGCAAGCCCACATGGCAGGAGAGCTTCTCTCTGATTCTTTGCTGGACTCCTTCTGCAATCAGAAACAACCTTCAAAGCAGAACAATTTCTGGCAGTTAATTTTTAGCACTGTACAGGAGGCAAAAGAGCATGGCTTCAGTGTTTTGTATGAAAAACCTAGCTTCTGCATGAATTCACTGAATATTTAGTTACTCTTAGCTCTTACAACAACGGTATTTGAAAAAACTGTTGGTTTATCATCTAAAGTACTGGATTGTTTCTACTCACCACACATAAGGTTGTAAACCTCAATGTTTTCAAAAGCATCCACTTCTGTTTTCTCTTTAAAGCTTGGGCCATATGCTAAGAATATAGCCTAGATTGTAATAAAACAAGAGTTGTTATCTAAAGGAATCCAAATTCAAAAACAATCCAGTTGCCTTTTACAGAAACAGGGACACTGAACAAAATATAGTCTTTTCACAGTTAAAACACAGGATTGTTCTGGTAAAGAATGCAAAGTTTGCCCATTGTATATAATTTGAAGAAAAATGCAAAACGTAAGTTCATTTCTCAGGATACCTTAAACTATATAATGAATAAGGTTGGGGTTGGGGGTGTTCTTTAATATTTTGATGCATACTTATGAAAATTATTGCTTGCTATGTTTCAAATGCACACCTTTTTATGTTTTCATTGCAATAGGCAGTAACAATGCCATTTCAACAAACGCAGAGTCATGACACGACCTAAAGGCCAACATTGAGCCAGAAATATAAGCACTGGGGCGTTGGGGTTAGTTTGTTTGTTTTAATTGATGTTGCATTCTCAAAAATCTTTGGGTCACTTAAGCCTATAGCCATGGCTAAAGCAAGAGCAGGGAACTGTGGAGACCCACCCCGAGCTCAACAGAGACCTGCGTCAGTACTTATACGGCTCCTGAGCTGCCTGCCATAAGATACAGGAAACATGACTAAACAGGACAATGATCTGTTCTAAAATAATATCCTTACGTTCCTATAAGTAGAAAAGGAACTTTTAATTTATTTTAAAAAGACATTAGGACATTTTGCTCCTTTACAAAGAAAAAAATTTTCTTCAGTCATTGTGTCGCCAGCATAAAGTTATGTATGATTAAGGTTAGCACGGTAACCAGAATTTACCTCTTCTTTCCATACAAATATTCAGTGCCATTCTGATCAAAATATTGACATAGGGTTTTAATATATTTGTGAAGATCTGGAAGAATCTGATTCTTAGGCACAGGACATGGGACTAGTAGTGGCGTACTAGACCTTACTTAAAGGTTCACATCACAGAAAGTACATGAAAAACCAAAAGCTCAAGGCCTCAAAATATTTTCACTGTAACCAGAAGTGAAAATGAGATGAAACTGCAATAAAGGCTATACTGACATACAGGTTATAGTAATGACTTTTTTGCTCTGATGATATGGTTAAGTCTTGTAAGATAAGCAGAGACAGTGATATTTAATTTATTTGAGCACACAGGCAGTTAGATGCTCAACTGAACTCCCAGAGCCTATGGAGTTTTTTCAGTCATTGCTTCAGTAGAAGAATGAAAGAATGAAAGAATTCAGCGTCCCATAGCTAATCATGGTATGCTTGGTCTACTGTAGTCTATCTGGCTCCATGGAGTTAAGATAAACCCTGACAAGTTTTCCTACAGAGTCCCAAGGAAGAAGGCCTTGTACACATCAATGAAAAACAATATGAATATGTGGACCCAGTATGTGTTCACAGTTTATATGTCTGGGTGACATGGAAGAAAAAGCATACTGCAAAAACTATCAAATATTCTACATTCTGGTGGTTCACCTAGCACATTGTGTTCTTCTATGTAACAAGGTGCAACACTTTAATAGAAATCATCTTACCTCCATACTTTTAAATTCGTTATTATAGCCATGGTTACCCCTATCACAAGCTGTGTAACTTCTGTCCCTAAGGAGAAACCATCATATAGTGTAAATAAAAATGATGCAAATAGAACCACTTACTAACAGTTACCCCGACTCACTGGGCTCTGGATCGTGTCTTAAGAACTGACTCTGGCATAACATTGTAGTACTTTTTGCTCATCCAGTGCTCATTTCTATGAAGATCTCTCTCTCCTGTAACAGAGATTGCTATGGACAGAAATACATTATCCTAGGTAGCTACTGAGTGTACAGTCAATCAGTGTTTTAAAAATAAATGGAAAAAGTAGCTATTTTTGAACTGAGGCCTTCACCTATCTGCAAGTTTCAGGACAAGTGTTTCAGAATAGGTGTAATCTGCTTAGGAAGAATTCCTCAGTTATATTCTTTGGTATCTGCATTTTAATAGAAAACTTGTAATGGGAGAACTCTGCTGTTAGCCTCTGTAGAACAATATAAATAAGACTGCAAGAAATTTTGCCTTACGAGACAAGGGCATTTTCACCATGGATTCTAAAGGGTGAAGGAGAGATGTGAATGTCTGTGTGTAGATTATAGAATTAATAACATGTCAGAATAGTCTGAGTTATAATGACTAACACTTGTTTTAATTTACCCGTTGCTGAGATACACGGAAAGATAGAGATAGTCATCCCATACTGATTCAATGCACTGCTGTCAAGCAAATGTATCCTGTTTTCAGAGGCACAAGAACAGTTGAGCACAGTTTAAAAATGGCTGAATATGAGATTTTTCAGTGGGAATTTCTTTTTATATGTCCAGGACAATTATTTGGTTGCATCAAAATAAACAATCAAGTCATATGCAGATAGGGCATTTTCTACTGTTTGAACAGTCTTGAAATTCCAAGTTGGCTTGTGCTTCTCCTTCTACAACCCTGTAGCTCAGTAAATACAGTATTGCTACTCACACCACAGGCTTTACATTGACCTTTCAAAGCCTCAGGACTAAGGCTTGTCTGAACTGCTCTTGACTTGCTCAGAGATATTTCTTTATTGATTAGCTCTTACTGCAATTTTTTGTAATGACAAGGCAGTTAAGACTAATTTGTTATCTTATCAGCTTATCTTTTCATGGCAAATACATAGTTTTTTTACACATATAGCAGTAACAGTTAGTTATTCTGTGTAGAATCGAAACCCCCAAGGCTAGGAACAACCTACTGATGGTCAATTAAGGAAATGCAGAGCTGGAACTGAGCAAAACCAGACTCAGAGGTAAGAAAGAGAACAAAGAACAAATATCTAACACATGTAGAATGCACCATATCTAGTGAAGTGAGATGTAATGTTAACTAGCAGGCCAGTTAAGAACGAGCAAGCTGTCATGTCAGCATACATATAGGAGGGACCCCATAGTGAGGAAGAGAAACATCAACATCACACTCCTCCTAATGAAGGACTCATAATGCTGATTACTGGCTATATCCACACATGCACCAGGCTGAAGATATCAACTTTAAGACCCAGAAGGGCAGTAGACTGTAATGGCAGGAAAAGGACTAGAAAGGCTTTGTATAATGATTTTAAGTGCCTTTTTTGGGTTTGGTATTTTTTTGTTGTCTTTTTTTGAGGGGGAGGTGTTTAGACTTTTTCTGTGTAGTAGTATTCATTTCTTTATTTTCTTTTTCTTCCTTTTTTTTTCTGTAAACATCTAATCTGTAATGATGATTCTTTTATTAGACTGTTAAGATTTGAATTGTACTAATAATACATTGTTGGTTTTATATATAAGGAAAGCTTGCTTTTTATACATATAAGATTTTAAATGTAAGAAACATGGAAAGGTAACAAGTCTGAAGCAAAACAGGAAATAAGGCATGAGTGAAGGAAATGAAAAAGATGAGAATGGGATGAAAAAAGATAACAGTCACACAAATTATATTACCTCACAGCTAGCCACTGTCGATCCACCAAAAGATGAACTTTATCAATACGAATGTTGTTAGCATAGTGGAATCGTTTTGGCAAGTCAGGTGTAAGATAAGGCTTGAAGTGCTGAGGGGATCTTTTGCACTGTGAAAAGGAGAGAGCCCAGTCACGAGTTTTGCTCAGCATCAAAAATAAACACATCATTCAAAATTATCACAAACACCTTAGTGATGCTAACGTAAGCACAAAGCACGTTATTCACAGATAGCTTCTTGGATAACCTGCAGATCTCATTTTTGGCCCAAGAAGCAATGGCTTTTTTTGGAACTGTTTGAAAATATGCTGGTATAATATGTATAGCAAGTTCACAACTACCATGGTAAAAGTACTCCTAAGGCTGAAAGACATTTAGTAGCAATGTTTACTCTATATGTTCATACTAACATCACTGGCATCTAGTACGTAAGATTACACTCTACAAGAGAAAGTTCCCTGGCAGTTTATTTCTGCCATCTTCTACTACTTTACCATTCAATAAATAACAATGGATACCAAGTATATGTAACGTAGCACAGCCTAGGGTTTTAGTTGCAAGACTCATGTCATGTAAACATCCAGTGGTCAGCTGTTAGCTAAAGGCCTTAGCTTTTACATACACATTCAACGTGTTAATTTAACTGTTAGTAGGCATGCCATGAATGAGTCTAGCGTTGAGAGGCTAATGGCAACCATATGACATACTGCAAAGATTTAATTACATATAGCCATCAAAAGCCGTTCAAGCTGGCTGTAAGCATCACAGCAATGTTTCAGAAGTGTTGCTCCTGATCCAGAATC
This sequence comes from Rynchops niger, assembly GCA_013400035.1. Lineage (NCBI taxonomy): Eukaryota > Metazoa > Chordata > Aves > Charadriiformes > Laridae > Rynchops > Rynchops niger. The sequence continues at coordinate 86,596 of VXBH01001237.1, forward strand.
CAGCAGAAATCCTGATCAGAATCCAGAACATCAAAAATGCTGAGGGAAGAGCTGCTAGGAAGCTGGGAAAGCCAGAGAACCTGTTTTACCACACAGGCAATACAAACCATACCATGCTTGGTGTCTGCTCTGACATCTTAACCTCTAAGTACTAGAACTGTATACTCTGAACAGAATGACATTAACATGTGAAATGAGAGTAAGTGTGCCTAGACAGTCATCAAAGAAACACAGTGGAATCCAGGAACATGAAAAATAAGGATTCAGTGTGTTTGCTAGCCCAGGAGAGGAGGTCATTCTACAAAAGATAGTCTAATTAAAGGTAAAAAAAGAGGAAATCAACATAGAATATGACTTTATGTCTATTGATGAGCAATTAATACACAACACACAACTCCCTTCTCTGCCTCAAACCCTCATTCTAAGAATTTGAAAGGGACAAAATATACAAACTCTAACTATGAATAGAAATGGAAAGAGGAAATGTCCTGATAACAGGCTATTCCTATAAGGCAAAGATGTCACATCTCTGTAAATATTAGCAGCTACAGTTTCAACTGCAGTTGAGAACATGCAAATTTTGCTATTCCCCTCACACTAATGCTCCTTCATATGACAGGCTCCACATGGTACAATGGGGTAGGGGATGTAGCACTGAAGAAGCTCCTGCTATTCCCAAACATTGATATTATACTCCTACACTTGCTTTGGATGCTGGGGAACAAGGGATGTGTTCTTATGTATTTAGAATCAAGAAAAAATTAAACAGGAACTTTCACTGCCCGTTGGTCTTCAGTGCTACTACTACAAGCAAAAAGGCAAAAGCTACATGTAATATCGCACAACTGAACTGTTTAACAGGTTTAAGTAAGACCTCTAGTGGTCATTTATCAGAAATGTACCCAGCTGAGACAGCCCAGCATTTTTCTAAGCCGAGAGCATTTATTGTAAAAGTACCAGAACATCTGTCCACTGTTTGGAGTAGGACTAGTCACAGAACGGAAAAAAAACTGGCAATGAAGAAAAGAAGGGAAAATTATGACAATACATAGAGAGCATGCAGTTTAAGCTCTCCACAGCATTCTCCTGTAGCAACTGGCTGCTCGTGGCTTGAAGGGGCATGCTCTTTGCTGAGTAAAAAAATGTCTGGATGGCCAGACCCAAAGAGTGGCGGTGTTAAATCCAGTCAGTAACAAGTGGTGTTCCCCAGGGCTCAGTATTGGGGAGAGTTCTGTTTAATATCTTTATCAACAACCTGGATGAGGAGCCTGAGAGCACCCTCAGTAAGTTTGCAGACAACATCAAGTTGGGCAAGATTGTTGATCTGCCTGAGGGTAGGAAGGCTCTACAGAAGAACCTGGACAGACTGGGTTGATGGGCCGAGGCCAATTGTATGATGTACAAGAAGGCCAAGTGCCAGGTCCTGCACTTGGGTCACAACTATCCCATGCAGCACTACAGGCTTGGGAAGAGTGGCTGGAAAGCTGCCTGACAGAAAAAACCTGGGGTTGTTGATCAACAGCCGGCTGAATATGAGCCAGCAGTGTGCCCAGCTGGCCAAGAAGGCCAACAGCATCCTGGCTTGTACCAGAAATAGTGTGGCCAGCAGACTAGGAAGTGATTGGCCCCCAGTACCCAGCACTGGTGAGGTTGCACCTCGAATACTNAAGTTGTGCCAGGGGACGTTTAGACTGGATATTAGGAAAAATTTCTTCACTGCAAGGGCTGTCAATTATTGGAACAGGCTGCCCAGGGTGGTGCTTGCATCACCATCCCTGGAGGTATTTAAAAAATATTGATAGATCTGGTGCTTAGAGACATGGTTTAGCGGTGGACTTGGCAGTACCAGGTTAATGGTTGGACTTGATGATCTCAAAGGTCTTTTCCAAACTAAGTGATTCAATGATTGTATGATTCTATAAATATTTAACTCACTGTAAATTATAAATGCAAAGAAATATAAAAAGACAACTTTCCTACAAGCATTTTAGTTTGTCCGCCACGTTCATCCCACATGTAGTAATGTATATCCTGAACACTAAAAAAAAAAAAAGACAGTGATTTATCTATCTATAAAAGTATGAGGAAAAACAAGCACTGTCACAACTTATCACAGACATGCTTGGACCTGCCCTGAAGTGCTACATCCACACCGTATGGCAGAGACCCAAGCAGAGCTATCAGCATAGGGCCCAGTAGTAGTGCAACATACCTAAGAGCACTACAAGTACTTAAGTGGTATGTCATAAAAAATCCTAAAAGAGCCATACTGCCTCAAGACAAAGGTCCACCTTGCCTAGTACTGTTTCCAATCAGATCTCCAGAATTTCCAGAATCAGATACTTATAGAAAGTGTGCAAGAACAAGCCAAGCATTGAATGAACATTCTTTCCTGTATCTGCTCAGTTTCCTCTAGGCTTCAGGGATTTCTTAAATCAGAGGTTGTTCATGGATCACGCCTAATAGTTCTTACAGGCCTGCCCTTCCTATTCATATTTCCAGCCTCTACAACACCCTGTGGCAATGTGCTCCACAATGTCATTATGTGTTGTGCAGAAAAGTTGCTTTAACCTCACCTGGGTACAGCACTTGTGGTCCAGAGCTAAAAAATGACTACTATGTAAAGCATCTCTGTGTTGTATTCTGTTCTATAATGAAGGTATACCCTACTTTCTCCCCATAAAGTCAGTCACTTCTCTTTCAAAGTGAATTACAGAAAACTCTTTTGCTCTGAACAGAGATCCCTCATGGCAAACCTTTGTGGACCATCTTTGAACAACTTCCAGAACTCCCTCCTATGGTACACTGGAGTCAGTACGCTATTTAAACTGGCACTGTAGTCTCAGTTTTTCACAAACTGCGCTTTTTGATCAGATTCCTATTAAGAGGAACTATGAGGAATAATTATGAAAATATTTACTCACTGTGAGGTTTTTAACAATCCCTTCTGAGTCAACTGTTAAAAAGAAAAGATGAATTAACATACATTCAAACAGCTAAAGGTCCAAAGCCTCATCAGAAAAATTTCAGCTTTTTGTCTATAAAATTGGATTTCTTTATTAGCCTGTGAAGATTATGGTAACCATAACCTTCCACAGGTAGGAATGTTACGTTTCCAAGGGTAACTGTAAGTGTGGTAATCTCTGGAAGTACCTAGCATTTAGGGTACATCAAGACAGACTGTAGAAACTGCCATGGTGATGACTGCCTACACCTGAAGCTGACACATCATCAGAATGAAATTTTCTTCTCTCACTTAACCTCTGTTTGAAGTATAACCTTTTGACATTGAACTGGACCTGAAGCACTTTTGTATTCCACTTACAGCAGCAGTCACAGAGAAGAATCCAGACTGCCTTACTGACTTTAGCCTTTTGACATTGTCTTTCTATGAAACAAATCTCAGCACTTTAAAGAAGGAAAATTCCTTCAGAAAAAGTAAGGCCATTAGAGGAAATGAGTCAACAATTACATTGAGATTCAGACATATACAAAACATCGTTATTCTCTCCTCTGCTTATTACTCTGCTCCTGTCTGACTTAAGACTGTCTTCTACTTAAACCAAGGAAAGTCTGCTTTATGTTGTATAAGTATCGTCCCTACAAATATAAATATAATTAGAAAAGAGAAATAAAAAGTAGATGGGATCTCAGCTTTTATTTCAGATCTGCAAGAATTAGGCCTTTTAGAATACTTTATGAATTCTATAAACTCACTAAATAGAGTATTTCTATGGATTTACCTCTCTCCATTCTTTTCCCTGATACATAAAGTTTTGTGATGATTTTGGTTTTTTCCAGTCTGGTAGCATGGTATCTCTTTCAAGTGAGAGTCAGCTCATATGGTTTCAATTTTGTGTTCTTTTGTGATACTGGCTAAAGGGCTTAACCAAGGCTTGGATCCCACTGTTCTGAGATTCAGATTCTGTAACTCTGTACATGCAATTGGAAATAGTCATTGCTTCAAAAAGCCTTACTCTGCCAATGTTGCACAAGAAATCTGTGAAGAGCAATGCACTTACGAAAGACCTGAAGTTCCAGTTCAAAACAATAAAAGTATCTACTTCATCTTTCCACATGACAAGAAAATGCAAATCAGAGTCTGCAACAAGCGTGTCTAAACTTTAATTTCATCTAAAGGTTTTTAAGCTAGGTTGAGTGAAACAGAAAGCTGTTCAGTTGCTGATTACTACTGATTATCCATCTTCCCTATTCATTTATTTATTTCCTGTTACACTGATTGTGCAATCCCAGGATTAGTCCACACTTACAGGTAAAATAGTCCTGTGGAATATTTTTTGCTCGAATGCGAGCTGCAGGCCCAGCATATATGTAGAAATCAATCCGCTTGAAGTAATTCGTCATATATTCTAACTGTCTGCAATAGGTCATCTCCATCCCTAAAGGACAACATAGAAACCATTATTTTTTATATACAATATATGGCAAGGAAGATAAAGTGAATTATAAAACAGATTAAAACTAGAAAGCACACATATTACACAGAGGAAGAAAACAATGACTCAGTTAAATTTAGGTTGAAAAAAGAACTATATACATTACCGTGATCAGCTAAAACAATGAGGTTTACACATTTGTGCAGGTTTCTTTGTTTAAGTCCGTCCATTAGCATCCCTAGTGCTTGATCTGCTGCCTGCAAGGCTTTGATTACCTGTGAGATAAACCAGTTTCATAAGAATTTTTCTTTCTTTAAAATTGGTTTATTGAAAGACAAAAATTAACATATTCAGATGAAATTTGTTCCTCACTCCTAAATGTACATAAGTTATCAGATTTATAATATTAAATACAATTTTTGTTGTAGTATGAACATGGTCATTGTATTAACAAAAAGCAGCATTTCAAAAATATTTATACACACGTAACATCCAAGAAGTCATGGTGCCTTTCTATCATATATACAGTCCCTTTAAACTTCCTACAGAAAACCACAGACCACCACTTAAGTAATAGGGGAGGAATCCAGCACAACCCACTCTGCAGACATTCAAAGAGGATGGCTCTTCCCTAACTGACTTAGAATTTTCCTGTAAGTCCTACAGCAAGGAAAATACCCAATGGAGTCTGAGGACCCTACGTCAGAGCACTTGCACCCTTCTTGTTCCCCTAACTCTGCTGCACTCTCTTGAATGTCTTGCATGGACCATGTTCACATATACAATTATACATACAGTAATGTAGGTACAAAGAGAAATGGAATTCCCTTTCCAACTAGAGACCCTAAAACTATCCTACGAAGATCAGTTTTTCTGTCCTCATCCGCTACAACAAGGCCTTTTGCTGAAGTCCATCTTCAAAATATATTAAACAAGACCATCCCAGGAAGGAGCTGATTTGGTAAATCCCAACCTCCTTAAAGGCTGAACTTTATCCCTGCATGTAAGTGAAGATGTAATATTTTTGGGTTACAAATTAACAAAAATTTGAAGTACAGTGTTAGGAATAAATAAAAGACAGTTCTGAGAATTTGCCAGGTCACATGCTTCCCAATATCAGTTGCCAATAAAATTAGAGTTCAGTCTAAATAGAACCATTAATGTTATTGGACTAGTAGATTGAGATTAGGTATCAGGAAGAAATTTTTCACTATGAGGGTGGTGAGGCACTGGAAGGTGGTTGCCCAGGCAAGCTGTGGAGGCCCCACCCCTGGAAGTGTGCATGGCCAGGCTGGATGGGGCTTTGAGCAGCCTGGTCTAGTGGGAGATGTCCCTGCCCATGGCAGGGGTGTTGAAAGTAGATGATCGTTAAGGTCCCTTCTAGCCTAAACCATTGCATGATTCTATGATTCTATTTCTGGTAGCATTATGTGAAATGATTTTCTGTCAGTCTGTTTGGTTTACAGCTCTTTTGATTCACACACAGTGTTGGAATCATAACAATGGGCTCAACCACAAGCAAGAGTTCTTAATAAAAACTCATAAAATAGTCAAATTCATTTTTGATCTATTCCCCTTTCCAAGTTCATAAGTTGGTTACGTTCATATTACAGCACCATTTTTAGTGCAATTTAGTCTAAGAAAAACACAAAAACTACTTACACCACTACTAACTGGTCCAAATGAATGTCCAGAGGAATCTGGTTCTTCAATATATAAAGTGTAGAAATCAGGCCTTGAGTTAGAAATAAATAAGAATGGAATATTATAAGAATTTGGAGACAGCGTTTCAAAAGAACACTTTCATTAAAAGAATAAATGGAATAAGTGGAATGATAAATAATGTCTTTAAACCTTCATAAAAGTCCACACAGCAAATATAATCATTCAACTCCTCAGAGTTTTGTAATTAATCAACATGGACTATTTGAAGTTACAATTTCAGAAACAGTATCCAGTGTCTTTAATTGATATCCAGAAATCACTCTGAGAAACTTCAAGATCTCAGACAGCAGAGAAAGCTGTTCCATTTTGAGATGTAAATGGAACTACCACCTAAAGGATCTCTTCCCCTGAGTAAGCAGTGAAGCTCTACAGAGCATCTCCTAACTGCAAATATATTAGGAATTTCTTAACTAATTATCACATAAAATATTTCACTTGTTTATATGTCACAAAGTTGAGCACCACAATCAGTACTGACATATACTTTTCATCCTGAATTACTGCCTGCAATTACTTTTGGATATTTAACCTTTCTTGGGAAATATCTTTCATATAAAACCTTTCATCCATACACTCAGAACAGAAATTGAATGTTCCATGTTTCTAGCCTATGCACCAAGAAAAAAGACACAACAGTAAAAAGAAAGCTCATATAACAGTATATACCATTCAGATATATGTGCACTTTTTCATCTTTTGTATCTACAGTCTTATCCTGAAAATGATTATCTCTATTTATAGAACAGGCTTAAGTTCAGCAAATTACCATTTGAGATGGTGAGGAAGATTGCATGTTTCACAAACACCAACAGAAATTTCAATTCTAAGCATTAAAACCTTTCTAAGCTATAGTCTCACAAACCAGCTGGACATTACTGTTACCTCTCAGATTTGCTATAATCAAGCCATTTCAATATTCCTGAAATTCTCTCTTCATATGTAACTGAACTGAAAAAAAAAACCAAACAGATGTTAACAAGCCTTTTCTGACAAGACCTTCTAATTCCAAGATACAGAACAAGTGTCCACCCTCTAGTCATATAGTAAAGTCATAGATTTGGGTTTTAAGAATGATGCATCTTAACTAAGTACCAGGAACCATTTTTATTATTCACATTTTTGATGGAACATAACTCACTTTTAATGGTAAATTAGACATATCCTGATTTTGCAAACAAAAATATGTTGTATTGGTGGGAGTACTTATACATTTATAATTAAATACATGTAAAAAAGAGATTTCAAGTTCAGGACATAAACCTGAAGTACAAGTCAGAATAATTTTTATTCTTTCTAGCATGTATAAACCTTGGACTTTCATATTTTAAAAGCAAGTAATGTCCCCAGCAAAATCTTTGTGAGGTCATGCTTTGTCTCCTATGAAGGAATTCACCCATTAATATCTTTGCTTTCCCCCAAAGTCAAGCAAAAGCTTTATGTTAGTTACCTACAGTACCCAGGTGTTTTCTGAGTACTAATGCTATATATCACTGTAAATCCTTTGTTATCTATAGAGACTTACAGTTATATACTTGCTGTAGATTATCCTTGTAAGTGTGAAGAATCATGGCAGACTTACTGAGATCATAATGAAAATTTTGAAATAATTTACTAGTATCAATGCCTTCCATAAGAAAAAAAATACTATGAAAATAATTGCTATATTTTCACATGTGTCAGCTGTGAATTAACTAGACAAAACTTACAGAACTATGATTCAGCAGCACTGTGCACATTATCACACATGCAAGCAAGAGGGAATTGACATAGACCCCATCTTTCTCAGTAGCCTCCCTATCCAGCATCCTCTCTTCAAGTAGTTTTTGCTTTCTATAGCCTTTTGCCATGGCTTTCAAGTTCGTGATCTTAGGGTCTAGGTTATCTCTCAAGTACGAGTATTTTTAAAGGGCTATATAGTATGTGTAGATTTTACGTGTAGAAATAATGGTAATCATTGGTATAGCTTAGCAGTGTCTACTAATCAGTTATAGGATGCTTTCCTAATGTGAGATAGGTGGTTTACGGTTTGCTGAAACTTTCAAAGCTGTCTAGGAGAGCAGAATATATAGTACCCTTTGACTTTCTCTTTGGGAATCCCCTAAATGGTTTTGAAAATGTCAATTATTATTGGTAGTTGCATGGCAAAGCCAGGACAATGTGACATGGCACTTATCTCTCAGACTGTTGTTTAAAAATTTTGTAGTTTAAAAATCTTGTATTTCATTTCCTTCAGCTGTCTTATAGCAATTGAGATTTTTGAAGTAATTTACAGAAATTTACTACAAGTTCTATAAAAACTTACCTGTTGAATACAGTGTACAAGGTGGGGTACGTTCCATTAATTGCAACATCAGAGCCTGGCCAAAAGAAGGTGCCTGCTTTCAAATTTTGGTACATTGCTGTCAGCCAGACCTATGGGTGAATATACAAAAAAATTATTTTGTGGCATTCACACCACTGGGGGACCTCAGATCACCAAAGTAAAAATACATAATTGTATCAGAAACATGGGCTGCAAGAATGCATTACTCTTTCTTCTTTCACACATCACGTGGTTACCGAAAGCCCATATCTGATTTGAAGTTTGTTTTCTACATATACATTCCGAAGAAAACTTAGCAGCATGGAAGCCAGGGTGGTGCCATTTCCTGGGTATTCTCAGCGTAGAAAAAAAATCATATAGGTATTTCCATAACTGGCAACTGGCAGTGATATTTTTTTCTGTGGCAATTGCCATTGGAATGGATTGTGAAGATGGAAGAACGATTCAAAGCTGCTTCAGAGGTGTTCAGACTTAACATTAGGAAACACTTCTTTACCGAGAGGGTGGTCAAACGCTGGATCAGGCTTCCTAGAGAGGCAGTCGATGCCTCAAGCCTGTCAGCATTTAAGAGGCATTTGCACAATGCCCTTAACGACATGCTATAACTTTCACTCAGCCATTAATTGGTCAGGCAGTTGGACTAAATGATTGCTGTATGTCCCTTGAAGCTGGAATATTCTATTCTATTCTATTCTATTCTATTCTATTCTATTCTATTCTAGATATGGATTCTAGTTACATGACTTTATTATAAGGGCAAATTGTATTAATCTTAAGGACTGCAGCTGTGGTTCTGTTACAAACCTGATGAAATCCTTCATGAAACAATAACACCAAAACCTGGGTACTTGAGTATACTATAAACTTGACTGCATAGACATATACATACACACATACAAATGTATAAATAAATATATTAATGTATATGAAGTAGATATACTATATACTACACATGTATTTTTTGTATTTTTGTACCATTATTACAGCTTGATATTTCTAGTAAATTAATAATATTAATAATAACTATAGGTAAAATCAGGATAGAGCTTTTTTAGCATTTTTTATTAAATGTGCCATACATTACATATAAGTGTTCATTTTGCTGGAAATTAAGCTCCTTGCTTTTATATGCCTGGACTCTGTAAGAGGATTTGTTAATGGATACAATTTGGAAGTCGATTTTCAGATGTCATTTTTTAGCTAGTTGTTAAAAGACCAAAAATAATAATACCCCACCATAAAACCATATAAAAAATTTACTTTGGCTTCCTGTGGCAAGAGTTCCATTCCAATACTACCCAAAATATTTAAGACCTTTTTACTAACTGACACATTAAGTGAAATTTTTAAGTCTTAGAATTAACATTTTAGGGGTTCTTTTCCTTTCATAAAAAGCAAACAGTTCTGTAGGCAGCCTATGATATGAAGGCTATAGGATATTTAGCACGTACTGCAAATGTATCACACTGCTTTACATTTTATTCTCTTTTTGCTTTGTTTTATAATATGGCACATGAACCACTCTAGACATAAAGGAATACCATGATGAGAAACAAACTTACTGGTTGCCCCTTCCACCATGAAGGTTCAAATTTTTCCATCCCTGAAAGTGAGAAATGCTTGTTCAAGACTACATCGTACATGTTGTTATCAATAATACCATGAGATTCTGGATACAATCCCTGCAGAATGAAAATAAACAACAAAAAAAAGATTAATCTTGAAATTGAATGCAGCCTAAACTATGTTGCAATGCATATTATTGCAATGTTGCAATTATTTTCAGGGCTGTTTTATGACAGAAACAGAACACACTTTCCTAACTCACACAGATCATCAGATTCCTGCCAATGAATTCAGCATGCCTGTCAAGTTTCCTTGAGTTTTCCTATTTTCTCCCCAGCTCGATTAAAATTTGATGTGCTATAGATTATAGGTATAGACATATAGGTCATGTGTCTATATATCAGCTGCCAAACCTATCTTAACACACATGCTCATCAAATGGCCATGTCCTCACCCATATCCAACTACTCACCCATATCGAATACTCACCATATTCACCCAATATCCAACATCACTGGAATAACCAGTTCACAGGCCAGAATCAGCATACATAAATAGCCACAGAGATCATGCCTGCATGTACTATCTCAGCATCTCTCCCTCTTTCACGCCTTAGTTTGAGTTACCATACCCCACAAAACAATTAGTTAATTCCTTGGCACAACAAAATCCTTTCTATGTCATTCAGCTAATGAAAAGGAAAAATAGCAAATTCTCACTTACTGTGACAATAGTATAGTGGTTCGGAAACGTTTTTGTAGGGTAAACAGCTCTCATGTATTTTGAATGTGTACCACATCTTTCTGCAACAGATCATGGAATTAATATAAATTTGCCTTTTTTTTTTTTTTTTAATTGAAAATTAACAGTCCTAAAAACAAAAAACGAAAATCACCACAGCCAGTTGCTGTGGTATTACAGGAGAAATGTGACTCCAAATCAAGACATATATATTCTGGTGTCTCCTTGTGAGCTAGTCCTACTGTCCCATTGCAGTCAATGTACCCTGGACACTCAGTTCTGCTCCCTAAAGCCTAGACGCCTTAGGGCCATTTGAGACATCTTTAATGATCTGCCTGGCCTTCAGACGTTGCTCCTACATCATGACTACCCAACCCAAATGGGCCTCACATACTTCTGAGACCCAAAGTGGCACTGGACACATATGTTTATGCAATGAGACTGAAGCATCAGGTCAGCCCAGGCAAGATATTCTGCAGAGCTATCTGGTGATGAGATGTATGGGAAGGACTCAGTTGCTTAAGTACTGGAGTCCAGTGCCATTTGAGATACCCTCAGATATCCAAGTCATCTGCATGAAAGTTGGCAGTTTTGATGCAAGACCACTGGGAGATCTATGTCTTCCTGACATAGCTGCTGAAGGCCACCTAGGATACACCACAGCACTGTGAAGCATACTAGAAACATAGGTTAAGGCAACAATTTGTCCTGTGGCGCCCTCTGTCTGTCAGTGCAGCTGACTTGCTCTCTAGGTTCTTGCACTGCGCTGTACAGACTGTACTAATCATGCATCTCACATGCAGAATCTCTAAGAACATATCTAAATGTAGGTGCCCTGCTCTGGAGTGCATCCTATCCCAGGTGTCCTACCTTTATCTCCAAACACTGCGTCACTTTTCAGCAATCTAAGGCACTTACCACGCCTGAACATCTGTAATACCTAAATCCACTGTAGTACCCAACTTATTTACCCACAAAGCAAAGATGTGAAGACTGGCAGATGCCTTAATGACATTTTTTAATCTAACTCATCTGGAGAAACAGTTCTGTATTAAGGTATTGTCAGATGATTACTCGATTCACACTCAAACACACTTTATTCTTTGATGTACAGCATTTCAGTCAAAGAACAGAAACTGATTTTAACTAAACAACCTCAACTAAACAATGAAAGCCTGAAATTATTCTAAAAACCTGTTCTGGTGCAGTACAGAAAAAAGGACTTAAAGACTGTTTAAAGAAGGGCTGAATAACTGACAAATACATGAGAAACTCAGCATAATTTTGTTTGGATTTCTCTAGAACAGTAAAGGAGCTACATTCATAGTGTACATATGCTATAAGAACTAGCTTGATTAGGTCTACTGAAAATCCTAGGTTAATGGAGTTAAGAGAGGAAGTATTTTATGCTACAAAACAGCATTATGTTTTTTCTTTTGCAAAGAAAGGAATTTCCATTTCCTTTCTACTGTAGATTTCTGAGAAGTATAAGCATGAATGTGCATAAACAACTGTTATAACTGACCCCAAGTATGAGTAATGCTGAATTAGATCCGTTCTTGTTTGATAGGATTTATTGGAAACATAGATGTAGCACGGTTTTCATACCTTTTGTTTATTTGGCATTTCCTTTTCACCTGTTTCAAAAGACAAGAACTGAACACTGACTTCTGCATGCATGATTTCTTCACTGATTCAAGTTCCTTGCAATGTCAGAATGACGTCAACAAATAAAATATTTGCACAAGAAGTCAAGTTTGCACACTGCTTCAAGGTCAGGTTTTCTGGATACCCTCAGTATCCCAAACCAAAATTGTTAACTATTCAGTACAATCTAGTACTTTGTAACATCCATGTGAAGTTTTCAAATAAGCACAATAGAAACAGAATATGATATATTCATAACAGATATCAATTCTGTCTATTTAGACTGATGCTGCCAAGAAGAAATGAATAAATATGCAGACATTTTGTCTAGGTACAAAGTATGTTGAGACCTGAGCTCTAAAATATTCAGGAAATTTTAATGAATTGTGCACTAATGGGTCTCATTTTTTAGAGCCCTTTACAGCACAAGCTAAGTATCTTCAACTTACTCTTTTGCACAATATTCAGAAATACTGGGAAACAGTTACTTGAACATTACTGCACTCATATAAATATATTAAATTATACCAATATGTAAATATAATAATATTCACTGACATACTTTTAAATATGCAGCTTCTCTTTAATATCTTAAAATATCTGACTTGGAAAAGTGCATCTTTGAGGAAAATTTCACAATTACCATATGGATTTTCTCTTCATATTACCCTTTAATGATGATCTCCTTATCAGCTAGAATTTTTCAACGGAGTACAGAGAATATAGATAATATTTCTCTGGAACTTTTTTTCAGTCTTGAACTCTATTTAAAGGTATATTTAACTATTTATTTAATAAAAAACTTCTGACCAGTATTAGAGGCTGTGTTAAAAAAAATCATGTTTGCTGTGCACTCAAATACAAGAATTATTGTAGACCATTAGAATAATGACAATATACAACTAATGAGGGAGACCTGGTTTGTTATTTTCTTATTGCTGAGCAACACATGCATGACAGTAGCAAAAGGGACTAGAGAGGTTGCATGCAGACTTTTAAAGAAAACAGTCAAAGTACTCTTGGTAACTTACTGAGTTTTTCAATATTTGGCAGCAAAGAACTCCAAGTTTGCAAGTATTCTGCTCTAAACCCATCCATTGAAAAAAGGATAAGCGGTGGCAGATCAAACCTACGAGAAAATATGAGTTTGTCGTTGTAAAGGAGTTTGAAGAGTTAGTAACTTGTTAAGATTTTTAAAATATAAATTCTACTTTTAAAAGCACGATCCAGAATTTCCATGTACTTCCCAGAATTACTATCACAGTGTGAGATAAACAAATAATTAAATTTTGAGAGCACATGCACAATCCTCCTGAAAAAAAAAACCAAACACTGGAGGAATAAAATGCAAGCTACTCAGTATATACAGAACCCAGAAAAAGAAATTGGGTTTTGTTAATCTTTTAATTCCTAATATTTAATTCCAAATACAAATCCTGCATACTAGCATCCAAATACAAGCCCAGAGTACAGAACAGCCAAAGTACCTCTGTACATAGTAATGTGTTGAACTCTGTCTCTTGTCTCCTAACCCATCTTAAAAATCTTTCAGGGCAGCTGTACAAGGACTGTAAAAGTACAGCAGTCACCCAGCAAGCAGTTAAGGTCAGTCAGCCTCAGTGCTGGGAAACATTATCTCTTTGCAATGCCAGGTTTGTGCTAACCCCTTACCTTAATACATTTCCTTTGTGAAGACATTACTAAGCAGTCCCTGTTCTTTGTGGATTAGATCTTTCAAGTTTCCCAGCTCACATGGAGAACACTCCTTTGCCTCAAGGTCCCTGACACACTGAACTCAAAGCTACAAAAGGAATGCAGCAGCAGCTGCTAATGTGCTTAGGGTAAGACTTCATGTAAAAAAAAAAAAAAAACAAAAAAAAAAACAAGGATAAAAGCCTCAGATCTGAGTTCATACAGTAGGTATGATAAAACAGGCACAAACTGCAGCTGATCTCTGGGACAGTGTTTAAATTCTTGCTATAAAAATTCTAACTAGTAGGTGCTAGCTGTGAAAATAAAATTCAAAGTTACTAAATGTGCTTTCTCTTAAAAGGAGAGAAAGGACTTAAAGGGACTCCTAAATAAAAATGTATTAGCAGTTATAAAATGCTGGTTCTATAGCCCGTTTTTTCATAACACCAAGTGACAAAATCAGTAGGATCAAGTAATCTAGTTCTGCAAATTCAGTCTTTTTTTGTTAACCGTCATTATATATTCCACAGTCTCCTTAGAAGAAAGGAGTCTATAAAGAAACATAAAAATTATAAACATACAATTAAATTTAAAATGTAGTTTGAAGTAGGCTTCACTACACCTAGCATCTAAAAAAAACCCAACTAGTTGTGATTTATAGGAATGGTTCACTAGATCAGCCTGGAAAATATTTGGGGAAAAATTGATGGATAAAATGCAGTTACTGATAGCTGACTCCAGACCATTTTTGGAGTAACACCTTGAGTGATAACTATTAAACAAAAGTTATATATTCCCATCAGGCAGTAATAACTATCCCTTGTTTCTCATTTACGGCAGTCTTTCTAAAACACACAAGTACACTGGCATTAACAGTTTGTATAAAACAGCTTCCTGATTTGAATCTGAAGTTAAATGGAGCTTTGTATAGAAATGCTGTTTAGAGCACTTGAAGAAGGCCTCCTCCACTAGTTTCTAAGCTTTAGCCTATGAAACTGTTAACTCCGCAAGTTATTTGTTAACCTAAAAGTATATTTTTATGTCAATGTTGAGAGGCAGGAACCCCTGAAGAGGCCACAATACTAAATGTATTACTGTTATAATTAAACTAAATTGGCAGTAAAATAGATAGAATAATGGACAACGACACAAATACCATAACCGAACCAGAAAATAATCCATTTTTTCTTCGAAAACAACTTTTAAACTGTGTTTCTGCCTGGCCTCTACCTATGATTATGCAATACTGCACAAATAACAAAATACCTAGAGGTGGAAATCAGAATTACTATTTTTCAGCATTTGTAGATATTCAGCTATATTCATAGCTTCCTTTTTAACACATCTTTCTTCCCATAGATAATTTAAGTAAAAAAAAACCCTGCTACTTAGATAAAGAATTACAATCATGGATTCTAACAATTATTGCAGCTTGCATTAGGTGATTTATCTGAATTATCACAGATACAACATGGTAACATAAAATGGACTATGAACAATTTGTGATATATGAACCTTGAGATAACTAAAAATTTTTCCAGGTCTTTGCAAACTGACTTTCAAACTGGACTTGAACTCCTGTACTCTGCTCTAAACTGTAAATGATAAATGAACGTGCAACAAAACGACAAAGGTTTTAGAAAGAAAAAACATCGATAGCCACAAACTACTTCTATAGAATATTCCTCAGGGCAGGAACCTTATTCTCAGTAAATACGAACACCACAGGAAGACCTGCTTCATGCAGGATTATTTCTGACCATCACAATGATTTTATTTGCTAAGAATACAAAATTATTTTATCCTACCCGGCTGGACACTGAGGAGTTTCAAGTGATACACAAGGTTCTTCCACCCAAGGTATTTCACCTAAAAGGACAAAAGAAAATACTGAGTCAGCATTAAAAAACCCCACACAAACAACAAAGAAGTTTCCTGGTTGATCTTTTTAGAGCTCTTCCTGGTACTTTTTCTGCTTCAATAGAGAATTATAGAAATGTAAGCCTAAAGATACCTTTAGAAATAATTTAGTAGAAGCTATTAGGCCCTCAAACCCTGAAAGGGCAAATGCTTATAATTTTAAGTTGAAAACAAAAAACATATAATACATAGAAAAGCAAACAAACAAAATGGAAAATAAATCACTATGAAAGCTTAGCCTAAGTTTTGTATGGTTTTAAATTGAAAACATTTTAACTGTATTCTGTCCACCCTGGATTGCTGACTTCTTTGTTTGCAGATACCACTTATACATTCAGAGATGATTGTCAGGGCTCCCTTTAGCCTTTTCTTTTTTTTTTCTGAAAAACCTCCTTCAGTCTTTCCTTGTCGACTATGGCTTCCAGATTTCAAGCAATTCTTTCTGTTCTTCTTTGAATATCCTCCCACCTGCTTCACAGCTATACTCATTTATTGTAATGTTTGCCAATCTCTTTGGAAGAAATAAGGGAGGTCAATAAAAGAAAGCAAGAAAGCATCCAAGAAAGGAAAAAAATATAAAGAAAAGAGAAGATGCAGTGGCTGTTGAAGTTCTCGGCTCACCACAGAAAGCTTCTCTCGCAGTAAGCAGACAAAAGCAAGGATGTCCAGAGGTCTTAACTAGGTCAGCTCAATCAATTGAGCACCTAGTCAAACTCCTGACTGCTTCTAGCTTTAATTTGCATTTAGGTGACAAATACAATTTTGCAGGAGCTGACGTAACTCTCTGCCCCCTCAGAATATAAAGGAATTCTGATAACAGATACCATGTTTTATGTTACCGGTATAGTCCTCAGCTATCATTCCCATAATCTGGTTTTACCAGTGCTATTCTTTATGTGTTTAGCCAGAGTCTGTATGAAACAATCAGCCATGAATAAAAATGTTCAGAAATTAGTAAAACATATGAAACCCAAACTGAAAATTAATTTCTAATAAAAAGGATGGGAAATTTTAAATTAGGGATGATTACTACAATATTTACTTTGGATGACATTAAGTTTCAAGCAGGAACCATGTCTCCATCTATTTTTGAAAAAAAAAAAAAAAAAGAGAGAAAACCCACACTGGGTATACTGCTGCTATATTCAAAACATCCCGCCTTTCTTATGAATCACAGAATCATAGAATGGTTTAGGTTGGAAGGGACCTTAAAAACCACCTAGTTCCAACCCCCCTGCCATGGGCAGGGACACCTCCCACTAGACCAGGCTGCTCAAAGGCCCATCCAGCCTGGTCTTGAACACTTCCAGGGATAGGGCCTCAATAACTTCGCTGGGCAACCTGTTCCAGTGCCTCACCACCCTCAGAGTGAAAAAAATTCTTCCTGATATGTAATTTAAATGTACCATCTACTCGTTTGAAGCCATTACCCCTCATCCTATCACTACATGCCCTTGTAAAACGTCCCTCTCCAGCTTTCTTGCAAGCCCTCTTCAGGTACTGGAAGGCCACTATAAGGTCTCCCCAGTGCCTTCTCTTCTCCAGGCTGAACAGCCCCAACTCTCTCAGCCTATCTTCATAGCAGAGGTGCTCCAGCCCTCAGATCATCTTCGTGGCCCTCCTCTGGACCCACTCCAACAGGTCTATGTCTTTCTTGTGCTGAGGACTCCAAAGCTGGATGCAGTACTCCAGGTGGGGTCTCATGGAAGTGGTGTAGAGGGGTAGAATCACCTCCCTTAACCTGCTGGCCACCCTGCTTTTGATGCAGCCATTGGCCTTCTGGGCTGTGAGCACACATTGCCAGTTCATGTTGAGCTTCTCATCCACCAACACCCCCAAGTCCTTCTCCTCAGGGCTGTTCTCAATCCATTCTTTGCCCAGCCTGTATTTGTTCTTGGGATTGCTGTGACCTAGGTGCAGGACCTTGCGCTTGGCCTGGTTGAACTTCATGAGGTTGGCATGGGCCCACCTCCCCAAGCCTGTCCAGGTCCCTTTGTATGGCATCCCTTCCCTCCAGTGTGTTGACTATACCACAGAGCTTGGTATCGTCAGCAAACTTGATGAGGGTGCACTCAATCCCACTGTTCATGTTGCCAATAAAGATATTTAACACATTCACCTTGTTCTCCAGAAAACATCTTTTTCCCAGTCAAAAATACCAAAAGCTTCACCTAAAACAGCTTTGTTTTCCAAAACATCACTGTAAGACTCTAATGTTGAGAAACAAATGCATCTACCTTTATATTTGGCATGTTTGCCCATCTATTTATTTCACAGGACAATTTATATATAAATCTTTTTGACTTTTGATTTACCTTTGCAAATGCTGTTGTAGTTTACACAGCAGTCTTTTTTCTGCAAGCAGTCATCAGAACATGAACAGTAACTTCCAGGTATCCGTGTCTCACCACAACGGAAATTAGTGCACCTCCAAGATCGGGCTGAAAATTGGAAGAAAAAGATTATGATTTGGTTCACAAAACCTTATGCAAACTCCTTTGTGTGTAAATCCCCCAAACAGGTAAACAAGGAAAAAAAAGAGGTTTTGTTAAACAGTAATTTACATGTCCTGCTTGAGTTGCTTTAGAAGTTTTATCTGAAAAGAAAACTCAATATTTTGTTTAACACATAAAGCCTATTTCTGCAGGCAGTGAATGGTAACACAGAGTCATGGAATAATTAATTTTACAAACATGTCCTCCAGGTCACTCTGTTCAGTGCCTTCCACCCTTCCAGGAAGATCTTAAAAAAACCAAAAAACAGTCAAACCCATATTTCTCCTACAGAATAGAAAAAGAAAGAAATGAGTCTTTTTCCTGTTCTTGCACATGATTTCCATCAGACAGCAAAAAAAGAGATACAAGGGCTGAAGCAGGCAGAAAAAGCAATAAGGATCAAGAAAGATCTGAGCAGCTACTGGGAGAGCAGAGAAAGTAACTGGAGAGCAGTCTGGCCTCGATGCAGAGCCAGGCTGGTCCGCTGGAAGACGGGCGAGTGCGTTCCTCCGACCCCAGGCCCCACCGAGCGCTGCATGAGGCTGACACTGCACCTGGCCATGAAACACCCATTCACTTCCCAAAGCGCAAGAGGAGCTGGCACAGTCGCGTCGTTTCAGGCCCCCAGTCAAAGATAACTTACAACTTCCGCTCACGCTCACCCACAGCTTTATCTGGGCCAGGAAATGTGAACTGCAAATGTTTTGGTTATCCACAAGGGACAAAAATACAGGCATCTGACTTGAGAAAGACTTGGGAAGATTTTGTGTCCTGCAAGGTCACCAGGTTACAGCCCTTTAGCCATCTGAGTGCAGAAGCAGCTTGACACTGCCATGTCCTTCCCTCCCTGAGGGAATGTGACATAACTTCAGCATGTCTACGTAAATATTAGAATTTATCCTTTTCCTACTACTATCACATGAAAAAACAAACCCAAAATAAAATGGAAACCAGTGAGCATTGCCCATGAGGGAACATACTTGGCTCCACGCAGGTGTCCTCGTAGTCCCAGCAGCAGTCCCCACGCTCCTTGCAGCCTCTGTCACACCGGCAGCCAGGCAACGCTTCCCCATGTGGCTCATTGCACTTGTGCCTGCAGCTGACTGTAAGGAGAAGGGATAACAGGCACAAACTTGAACATAGGAAGTTTCATCTAAACATGAGGAGAAACTTCATTACTTTGAGGGTGTCAGAGCACTGGCACAGGCTGCCCAGAGAGGTGGTGGAGTCTCCAACTCTGGAGACATTCAAAATCCGCCTGGATGCGTTCCTGTGCAACCTGCTCTAGGTGACCCTGCTCTGTCAGGGGGGTTGGACTAGATGATCTCCAGAGGTCCCTTCCAACCCCTACCATTCTGTGATTCTGTGAGAAGGCAGCAAGTCTGAGTGCTTGGGTAACCCTGCCCCAGACATGGATCATGGAGATATGGACTGCAGGGAGAATTGTGCTGAATAATTTCCCAAATCCGTTTTCCCTGAGTCATTTTCCAATGTGGTCATCAGCAGTTGGGTCAGCAAGGCGAAACACAAGCTGTAGGAAGTCCTCTGGACGCTGAAGGTGCTGGTGGCTGTTTGGGCTGTGCTCACCCAGAGCCTGCGGCAGGGCTGTTTCTGCAGCAAGTCTCCCCAGGACCAGTGGCACAGGAGGCAATGGCACCAGTGCCAGCACGAGGAGGGGGAAACTGTCCTGTCCCTTGCTTATTTTTGGGTCCAGGATGTGAGAGGAAAAGTGACTCCCATGTTGGATGTTCCCTAATGGACCTGGCCAGGGAGCTGCATGGGATGGGGGCTCCCTCAGGGCCGGACACCCAGAGCCATGGGGGCTGCCCAGGGGGCAGCTCATCCAGCCAGGAGCAGCCAGGGGGGCACTGGGGCAGCCCCACTCCAGGCACTGGGCACTGGGCACCTCCCTGGGGACAGGGACAGGCCGAGGCCAGACTGTTGGCCTGTGGATGGGCCTGGCTCTGCAGGACCCATGGCCGGGTAGGGCAGGGCTGTGGGGAACTGGAGACCAGCCCCACTGTAGTGTTACTGGGGCAGGGCATGATGGGCTCGAGGGGCTGAAATGGGGTCCTGGGCCATGGGGGAGGGTTGGGGCAGCCCCAGGGGGCTGGGCAGGGCCCATAAGGCTCATTAGTGCACTCAGGATTCTGACCATACCTCTCCCACTCAATCGTAAGAATGTCCCTTAAAATTCTGCAGGTTGGTTGATTTGTTTGAAAGAAAGAAAAGGGTCCAAATAAGGGGCCTCATGTTGGAAACAGAGACATGCGGTTCCTCACCACTGACACCTTCGTGCAGGGAGAAAGGAGAGCTCTGGCTATCCTGGGGACACCTGAGGACACCCGAGGACAACCCCACGTCTCCAAACATCACCCACAGCTCCTCCACATTAGCCAGGACAAGACTTATGTCCACATTCTCTGTACTACAGAAATACTGCTTGAACCACTCTTGAGCACCCACATTTCCAGCTTTCTTCTCCACTCACACTGTTAGACAGGGATAGGTACAACTACTGAGATGTGCTGGTGCAATTCTATTATAGTTGCCAAAGGGTTCATGCTCTTGCAGGGTGCACTGCCTACAAAATTCAGGCTTTAATATCCACTGTGTAGAAACCACGTAGAGCTAAAATGATTTTTTGCAAGCTAGCCAGCTTCTTTCACATGTAGAAAGTTCAATGTTGTACCTTGTGCTTTAAGTGCTTACATCAACAACTATTGTTCACTGCAAGAAAGGTTTGCAAACGAATAGCATAACAAACAATATATGTAATGAGCATAAATAGAACTGTCAAAAGTAGAGATGGAAAGAAGTAATTGTTACTCGGTAATTGAGAGTTAGCGTTTACTTAGTAATTGAGTGTTAAGTTTTATGACTGGAGTTTGTTCTGTCAAGAAAAACGTACATTTCACAAATGTACATAAACACATGCAAACAGTTTTTCATGCTTTTTTGGCTGAAGTATTTAATTTAATGAGTATTTAATTTAATTTTTCTTCTATCCATTGGCTTTTGAGCAATTCAAAGCTGTTCGGATGGTCTATCTGATTTAAAATGGTACAGGATATAGCATGGTGAGTCTAAGTCAGAAAAAATAGAAACCTTTTCCTGTGTCTCTAATGGAACTGTTCAGACCCCTCATAATTTGCAATACGTGCTTCTAATTTCTTTACAATATTTGCATAATTGTGCAAGGTCAGGAATTTAGTATTTCAATTAACTTTTATTTGGAATAGTCACTACAATCACAGGAGCTATAAGGAAATTTACCTTGAGTATATAAATAGAATCAATTGTACTATCACCAAACGCAAGCTCTGTGCTGACTTTTAAACATACAGAATGACAGGTACTCCTGACTCCTTTCCAGGCCCCTTCTCCTGAGAACCCAAGTCTCCAACATCTTGACCACAACTCCCTTTGCTCCTGAACAGCAACACTCTTTCCCACTGCCCTCATAGCAAATGCAACTGCACAAAGGTGCGTGTCATTCAGGGCTGAGGCTTCCCCTCCAACTCCTCAGTGTAATACCATGTGTTCCTCACTCATCTTTCCCAGGTAGGCCTGGTTATGAAAGTAGCAAATTAAATTAGTCAGTCCCTGTTTAGTGTTGCTCTGTAACACCTGCAGTTAGAGGCACCAAAATGCTAACTTGCTGATTTGGTGCCAACTTTCACTTACTACAATTACAATCAAGTTCCTCAGGCAAATGTCAGTAAAGAATAAAGCTGTGGGTATCTACATATTTTACACAGAAAGTTGTAATACAACATAGGCGTCACCAAAATCAATTCCAGTTCCATCTCGTCCTATTTGCTAGGCCCATAGTATTGAAAGATGCCAGCAGGAGCTAAGACTTGATGAGTAAGTAGGTAAACAAGTTCAATATGTGCTGATTAGGAATGAAACTGAGACTGTGCTTCCTTGAACTCCTCCAGTATGAGATTACTATTGTTTTTATTCTGAAGGAAATGTTTTATTTAATTCACCATGTGCTGCATTCTCATCCAGTTTGACCCACTGACATCAAAACCCTACTTTGTTTTCCTAACTATAAATAACCTTCCACCAAACCAAAGCCTTATCCCATTTTTACCATAGCTTTACAGAAACTGAAGCTTACAGAGAAAATTCATAATCAGTTTTAACATTAGCCACCTCAACAATGCCAAATGTACCCAAAGCATGAGTCCCGAAGATGGTCCAATGATATCTCTTTTAAAATACATATTGCTTAAATAATTGCAAGGTATCATACATAATAAGTTAAGTCCTACCTCAAATTTCCTAAAAGTATTACAATAAAATTTCCAAATCTGTCGTGAACTAGATTTAACACTTCTGGAAGGAGAAGCAAGGCACTCAGTGGTTTAGGATAGGTTTTTCAAGTATCGATTGTGAGTGTACAGTTTTTATACAATCCAGCTTGAAAAACACAAGAACTTTATTTCCACAGGCAGTAAGTTTTCACAGAGCACTTACATTATGCTATAAAAGGGCCCCTGCCGAAGGCTTTTACCAGATCTAGCTTCAGCATCACTTACACTGAAAATATTGTAAACATACCTTGCTCCTGGACTCCACGGTTCAGTCCTAGTCCTAAACCTAATCCCAGGGATACAGCCACCAAAGCACACAGCAGAACCTGTCACACAGACACATGAAAATTAAAGTTCACAATTGTGATAAACTGTTAGGTCTATTAGAAATTAACTGTGTGATTATTTCTATGAGTGTATGATTTCTTACGAACTAATGATTTCTGTGAACTTGTTCATCAAAAAATTGGAGAGGTTCTGAGCCTGAAGATAGGAGAGGCACAAGAACGATAATCTTTGAACTGCTTACAAGCCAATGCCTTAGTATCACACTTTTAACCTATGGCCAGCCCCATGTTGTAACTGGGAAAGTCTTTGCTGGAGAAAAGATAGTAGGAAGTAATTGACGCATTTACCTGTTTTGCAAATCCTTAATCTGTGTAAAGAGAAGAAAATTGCTTTTATTCAGCTTCTGCATTTCCCTGAAATGCTCACAGGGATTTCTTAAGAGCTGCAGCTGGATTGCGGCTGCAAGTGTCAAATTTTCATCCACGTGCCAGTTTCTCGTAATAAGTCACCTGACTTATTCTCCTTCTTTTGTCTCCTGACATTTCCAGGAACGACCAGGCACTAGCAAATACTAATATTCAAAATAAAGTAGAAATAAGAGATGCTTACTCTCATGCTTGGCATTACTGTAATGGAGCCTCTTAACAGAGACTACAAGAATTATAAGGAGCTGAGAAAAACTGTATGCGTGGGTAGGATACAACCAAGAGCACGTACACTGTCCTGTTACTTTTTACCTATCCCTGCTCACAAAAGCTCCCTACGCTCTTTGTAACTGCCCATCCTACCTTGCAGGCGCTGGGCAGAAGCATGGCAGCAGGAAGGGCTGCTCAGTTCTCAGGCGTGGGTGTACAGTTTGGCCATGGCGCAGCTCCACAGTGGGACAGTCTATGCACAAATTATTCCTTCCCATAGACCAGGAAGATGAAAGTTGGGGTGTGACACGCTCCAACTAGCCCTCTAACAGGGACAATGAGAAGACCTAACCATGGGTCTGGTGTGGTACATACCTCCCTTCCTCTGGACAGATACAGTCAGAGGTGCACCTTCCAGACGCCACACTTTCTTCTCCTGCTACTATGCTCCCTGTGACCATGCTCAGAATTTCCTGTTTCTCCCCTGCTGCCCACCCTCTCCAGCCTCATGTCACAGTTTTTTTCCCAAGCAACACCAAAGTTACTTCCTTGACACTTTCTTTCTCCCACCTTTACTTTCTTCCTGCTCGCTCCCTGGTCTTCATATGGGAGAAATACCCCAAAAGTTAGGAATGGAAATGGAATTGATGACAGAGCTGGGTAAGAGAGATATGTGGGATGAGCGTGTTTGGAAAGATTGCCCAAAATGACAGAAATGCTGAAGTCTCTTGAAGAGAGACCCCAGGCATGAAGGCAGCAGTTTAATCCTACATCCAGTCAGCAAGGACTGAGAATCAGGGGGTGAACAGTGACCACTCTTTCTGGGCAGGGAGGATAAAGCTGCCAGAGTAACCTCGCAGGTCTTGTTTCACTGAGTACAGACCAGCCCAATCACCAGGGTATGCACTCTTCACCTTAAAGTTCACTCTGGTTTTACCCTCCGTTTTCATTAAAACTCACATTTGTAATTGAAATAAATAGATAATACTAAATTGAAAGTATAGCTATTACAGCAGCAAACATTCCCACTGCTGCAAGCAATGAGAGAGCTGAAGTAAAAACCCAAAATGCATAGCAGGTATACAGATGAGATGCTGCATTTATTATAGAATTTACACAAAGACACTTGATTTGGGGACATTCATCCTTAAGGTGAAATAACATTGGTAGCACCAATTCAAATCCTCAGACTTTCCACAGCTAACTTCTATGCCTAAATTCAGGACTATGGCTATTTACTAATCTCTGGAGGATTTGTTAAGACAATATAACTACTATTTGTCAGTACACAATTCTCTGCCTAAGCTTTCAGGAAAAAGTTGCGAAGGAAGTATTTCACGCATATAGTTTATCAAATACCTAGCTAAATGGCGTAGTATATCAACAGTTTACACCTCCAATATTTAGATTTTGGATTTATTCATAGATGCAGGCATTTGAAAACTAGCACATTTGGAAGAATAAATGTTTTAGGATACTTAAATTTGTCACTTTACTCTTCCAAGTACCTCTTGAAAGTATGATTTACTTTCCTTCATAGTTAGGTATTTTTCCCATGTTTTTTCTTCTGATCCATTATTTTTATTGAAAACATAAGGAAAGGAACTCTGTTATTTTATCTTCTCTTTTTTTCTTAATTTCGAATATTTCCCTCATATTTTATGCAATCCTTGCCCAATGCAGCATTAAATAGGAAGTTGTACTATATGAATTGTTCTTATGACATAGAATTGAAGAGTATAATAAATTGACTCTCTTTTTCAAAGGTCTGATTTCAAAATTAAGTTTTGAGTATTTCCCAAATCCATACCTGTCATTTTCTCTAAATTCCAATTACAGATGCAAGAGCTTGCTTGTGCAAACCTATGCACGTACTTATATATGTATATACACACATTTAAAGTTTCTTTTGTTGTCACAAACAAGCTTAAAACTGTGTATTGGCTACAACAAAAGATTTTAAAAACATAACAAACCCCCTACACATTATTATTTACAAGGCAGCCGCATGACTCTTAAAGTCCTGAGGAAGACAGAAGGAGTTGACATGATATTTGAGATGTGGGACTGACAATATTGTATGAAACGGTTCATTAGTCTTTTTCCCATGCCTTGCTTCCTGAGTGGTTTTCACCAATGCCTTGCCTACACGTTCTGTTTTGTTAACGACAAATCCAAAGATAAAAAAGTAAGCAAAAAGGAATTGTGGCTCCCTTGGCTACAAACACATCTGTTTTTATCAAGTGTATAAAATAAAGCGTTGAAGCAATGTCTTTGCTCTGCAAAAGAACTGTCAGGTTATCATAATAAAACAAAAAATGCAGCTAACCACCAGGAAAAAAAAGTTTGCTTGATAAGTACAACAAGAACTTTAGAAATCTGCCAGTAAAGTTAGTGCATTCATGAAACTTGAAGCATCAATTAGTAAGCTACTCTGAATGATTGTACTAATACAATGAAACTTCTAAAAATTCTGCGAATCTGAGAATTTTTAAACAAGGAGCCCTGAAGAGCAGCACCTACTTACAGCACAGGCGACTTTGTATTTCAGGAGGGTTTTTTCCTTCACGTACTCTGTTTGATTTACAGACACCTCACTCAAATATCTGCTACGATCGATGTTATCACCCTGAAGCTCCATTTTGCCGAGACCGGCCTCTCAGCTGCACGTATGCTGCCTCCCCGGCTGGGTCAGCTGCGATTAAGACGCTTCTCTTGCTTCAAGTGCGTGTGTACTTTGTTCATAGGGTTTTTATGGAAGCGTAGCTTTTGCCTCAGAGATAGGTTTGCAGGAAGCCAAAGTAAGCAGGAAAACGAGTCAGAAAGGTCAAAGGCTGAAAAGCATTTTCTGCACACAGAGAAGCTATCAAGATAAGGACAGCATTAAGTAGACTCTTAAATGGTGATTAGGAAGTAAACGTTGCTAAGCAATAAAATGCAAAAATGACACAAATTCCAGTACTCAACTATTTGGTTAAAAGCTTGTCACCCAGAGTATTTGTTATCTTCAAAGAAAGTTTTAAGTACATTTACTGAAACCAATATGAAAGCAGACAGCTTTGTAACTCCTGCTCTCTGTCACGCCTGTGTTTTCAAGTCCCTTCCCTTTTTTAGCACCAGAGGATTCCTCCTGTTTAATTTCAATCCATCTTTGTCACATACTTTCTTTTCAGCTTGTTACATGTTTTTTCAGTAGTGATAGATGTACTCATTAAAAACAAACAGTATACTGCCAAATCAAATTCAATAAAAAAATAAAAAGGTTCAAAAAGGTTCAAAAATTTGAAATCTATTTGTTTTTCAATTTGGTAGTTAATGGAAGGGTGCTTTGTTATGAACTGACTTTCAAAGCGTATTAGGGCTATGCAAGTGTAACTATTCAAATGTTGATCTGATTCTAAACTTGAGTACCACATGAGCTGTAATTTATAATAAATAAATTTATAATATTTATAATTATGAAAAAAATACAAAACCTAGTAGTATACAAGCTGTTATGAAGAAAATTAACTCCATCACAGCCCAAACAGGTACCATCTCTACCCCTTATACTATACCATTTGTGTCATGCTCAGGTTCCACATTATCCGATACATCCCCATTATTCACTCCTTTCCCCTCCCCAGCCGTCCTTTGATTTATAGACAGATATCATTCCCTTAGTCTACAGGCCACTCCTGTAAAATGTCCCTAAAACGCCCATTCAGTTTACTACTTCCACGACCTGGGTTCCATCTATTACGGCGGTTGCTCAGGGCAGGAGAGGCAGTGTGTTGTATGGAGTTACTTGCTGACAAAACCTATTCAGGTTGGGTCACACTTGCAGGGCTTCTCCTGAGTGTTGTCCTCTCTTCAGGCGGTTCCTGCTATAGTACTTCATTTAACAAGCAACTCAAACAATGTGTCACACCAATNCAAATCAAATTCAATAAAAAATAAAAAGGTTTTGTTTAACTACAATTTGAAATCTATTTGTTTTTCAATTTGGTAGTTAATGGAAGGGTGCTTTGTTATGAACTGACTTTCAAAGCGTATTAGGGCTATGCAAGTGTAACTATTCAAATGTTGATCTGATTCTAAACTTGAGTACCACATGAGCTGTAATTTATAATAAATAAATTTATAATATTTATAATTATGAAAAAAATACAAAACCTAGTAGTATACAAGCTGTTATGAAGAAAATTAACTCCATCACAGCCCAAACAGGTACCATCTCTACCCCTTATACTATACCATTTGTGTCATGCTCAGGTTCCACATTATCCGATACATCCCCATTATTCACTCCTTTCCCCTCCCCAGCCGTCCTTTGATTTATAGCCAGATATCATTCCCTTAGTCTACAGGCCACTCCTGTAAAATGTCCCTAAAATGCCCATTCAGTTTACTACTTCCACGACCTGGGTTCCATCTATTACGGCGGTTGCTCAGGGCAGGAGAGGCAGTGTGTTGTATGGAGTTACTTGCTGACAAAACCTATTCAGGTTGGGTCACACTTGCAGGGCTTCTCCTGAGTGTTGTCCTCTCTTCAGGCGGTTCCTGCTATAGTACTTCATTTAACAAGCAACTCAAACAATGTGTCACACCAATCTAAAGTTATATCCGTTACGATCTCCATGCCTGGCCCCTTTGAACCAGGCTATAAGGTTTAACATTGCAATGCACTCCTCCCTTTGCCCGTGCTCCAGCACAGACTTATCTACAGGCTGCAATCCCTTCAGGGAAGTGCCTCATCCAGTGTGGCCCTGTCCACAGTCCCAGATGCTTTGGGATGTATCAGCTCCAGCACGGTGTTTCTCACAGGTCACAGTCCTTTCAACTGGAGTTCAAACTGTAGTTACAGCACGCCTACTACAGCAGAACAGCAACAGCTGCACTGCCCTGGACATACACCAGCCCAGGCACGTGGCTGGTGCTGCTACTGAAAAATTTCCAGGCATAGCCAAGATGATAAGAAGTACAGCAAACAGCAGCCACTAGCAATCACTAGAGTAATAAGCAGCAAAGCAAGCAAGTCCCGTGGCAAGCGCAGGAGCCTGCCAATTAATAGCTAAACAGCTGTAACAGCTATAAATCCAGTCCAGCGCATTCCAGTCAAAGGTGTCGTTATCTCGAACCCCTCTGGCCCAGCACTGGGTGCCAAAAAGCACTGTTGTGGTTTAACCCTGGTAGTCAGCTCAGCCCCATGCAGTCCCTCACTCAGTCCCCCACCAAGGGAGAGAAAACTTGTGAGTTGAGATAAAGACAGTTTTATAGTGAAAGCAAAGCTGCGCACACAAACAAAGCAAAATCAGGAATTCATTCACTACCTCCCATCGGCAGGCAGGTGTTCAGCCACCTCCAGGAAAGCAGGGCTCCAACACACCTAATGGTTACTTGGGAAGACAAAATCCCATAACTCTGACTGTCCCCCCTTTTCTTTTTTTCAACCGAGGTTTTATTGCTGAGCGCAACATCATATGGTGTGGAGTATCCCTTTGGCCAGTTGGGGTCAGCTGTCCCGGCTCTGCCCCCTCCCAACCTCCTGTGCACCCCCAGTCAACTCGCAGAGAAGGCCTTGAGGCTGTGTAAGCGCTGCTCTGCAAGAGCTAAGCCAGGGAGGTGTTATCAACACTGTTTTCAGCACAAATCCCAAACACAGCACCATACAAGCTGCTATTAGGAAAATTAACTCCATCCCAGGCAAAAGCAATACATAAATTTGACCTTTGAGAGTGTGAATCACCAGTGTAGGCACCCAGGGTGTATTTATGCTCCTATTGATATCAAAGAAAATAATTTAGCAAATGTAACAGGAAGTGATCTTACATATTTGATTTTGCTACTTTT
Source organism: Rynchops niger (assembly GCA_013400035.1). Taxonomy (NCBI): domain Eukaryota; kingdom Metazoa; phylum Chordata; class Aves; order Charadriiformes; family Laridae; genus Rynchops; species Rynchops niger. The sequence continues at coordinate 116,182 of VXBH01001237.1, forward strand.
ACCTAATCATTGCTCTAATCTCACAAACTTTACTGCCCATGTCAGGAATTTCTATACAACTTCTCGCTGATAAAATAAGAATATAAAACTTCATGAACATTGACCAAGAACCCAGACTTTTTGTTTAAAGATCAAGCACCTCACGCGTTTAAAAATACTTTTCTTCATCCCTACCAAAAGACAATTCCCATTAAAAAAGCACTCTCTATGATCAATACTTTCAGGTAAAGAAAACAACAGGGAAGAAGGAAATAATTATCAATTATTCTTTCTGTTCTCAGTTACTGAATCTTAAATTCAAATGACTGTGCTGCATATAGTCCAACACTACACAAATGCAGGGCAAGGGTAGAGACAAACCCATTCCCCTACAGTCAAATTGCAGTCCTCAGTTCATCTGGCACTTCCAGAAACAGGAAGATAGTTTTGAAGAACACAGGCAGGACATCTCTGCCATATACATGTTAACAAGCAACTTGAGGAAATAGGGAGAGACATTTCTGAAGAGCACTGTGTTGTAGCCACTTCCAATTTTCACTGTAATTCCTGTCATTTTAAGCTACTAGTATACAGCAGCTGAATGTCCTCTAAGGCCATCAAGAACTAGACAGGCCTTACATATCATCAGTAAAAAGACACCTTTATACTCATTGTCATCCATCTTCTAAAATGAATGGCACTCACTTAGGAAAAAAAAACCCCAAAGTTTAACCATTTCTCTCATTTAGCATCTGACATCAATGACAAACGGTCATTTTGATGAAGGTTTTTTTCCAGAGTAACATAACATTTACAGTCATTTTGAAAGGTGCGTTTCCTTTTACACCTCTGCATGAAGAGGGTCATTTCCTCCTCATGCAAACGCTGCTTTTCTTCCTTGTTTGGTGAGGCCTGTGGGTCTGTGTTGCCTAATACACTGAGTCTGACAGGGCTTCGTGCCTTGGCAATCCGAGCGCAGAAGATCCATACTGTTCCTCCTCTTGGACATTCGGTTCCCTTGGGCACAGCAGGATGACCACAGCCTGACCTGATGTGGCACCCCTGGCCTGTGGGAATAGAGAGCAGCATAGGAGGTCTGTTCGACCTTAATGAGATAAAGCTGCATTCTTGAGAGAGGGCTTGAGAGATTAGAAAAACAAGTATCAGGGAGTATCAGCAAGAAACAGGACGTGAGAGTGAAGTTGCTGTGGGAGAGTGAAGTTGTTGCTCTTCGTGAACAGACAGCAGAAACCAATCAGCAAAAGTAGAGAAGCGCATGGCAGTCTACCTTCAACCTATCAGCAGGACACAACTTGCGTGTGGAGAGTGTGTATAGCTATAAAGCCTGTCAGATTGTTGCAATAAAGGTCTTTGGTCTGTACCCCGCCAGAGTCCGTGAATCCATGCTCCACACTGGCCCTCAGCTCCACCCCAATGACCAGATTCTCTGCCAAAGGCAGGATCATAGGTAGTTCAGTTTTGTTAAAATGAGATCTGGTTAGACAAGGAGTTAATGTAGGAGATAAATCACGGTTCGGACCTCTTAGGGTGTTCAAGGCTATCATGCGGTCCAGTTTTAAAACTCGAAATTGGGTATAGTATTTGGGCCAAGTTGTGGACCAGGGCTCTAGTTAAGGTTAAACCAAGTCTGTCTAATAAAGGTAACCAGTTAGATTTGGGCTGTCATGGTAAGTACAGTTTAGAATGAATGTTGGTTAATGACCTGAAATCAAGATAAACTCATATTTGGCACAAAGTTGTGGACAGATTATGGGCTCGGTACATATTAAGGTTGGATCAAGATCTGTAGCCCAAGGCATGGTTAGGAATGGCTGTTAGCCTGTGAGTGTGACTGAGCAATAAAGCAGATAAAAATAAGAATAGTAGACTGGTCCTCAACATAAGGATAAGACATAACAATGAGTAAAACAACCTCTTTGAGGCTATGTTTCCAGTTCCGTTATGGGTTACTATGGGAGTGGATTAGGAGCTTGGCATAGAATTGAAGTAGATGCCTCTCCTGACCTGGTCTGCCCATGGTCAGCAAGCACCGACACTAGATGTTGATGGCAAATCCAAGGGCGTGTGAGATTTTAATACAACACATTTTAAATAAGCACACAGCAAGGTGTATAATGAATATTTCTTACAGAAGAAGTAGCTATGTGTTAAGGCTGAGGGCAACACAATTATAAGAGCAACACAAGCAAGTACAAATGGACCTTCCTCTATAATGCATACTGTTTCCAATGATCATTCATTACGTGTATAGGTAAGTAAATAATATACAGGCAAGCATTACCTCTTTCCCAACCAGGTATTTCTCATTGCTGACAAGAATGCACTGACTTCAATCACATGTACTACTGCCATTTGGCTACAGCACATATCTCTGCTAGCTGTGCAAGTGCTGGTGCCCTGCATATCACTGTTTCCTGGGGTACTTTTAAAATTTATTTATAACATTTCTCATTGCTTATGTTACCTATTCTTCTAGGCCTGCTTACACAAAAGCTGTTTACAACAAATACTCCTCTAGCCAATTCCACGTGAGCTTCTCCCCTATGGGTACACTGTTATTTTCCACTTAGTTCCAAGACTGGAAATGTTAATTTCCTGCTGCTCTGAGGCCTTCACCTATGTAATAAACAGCCAGATTCCTTAAACAGAAATGGCACTTATTTTATTATAGGGACAAAGTCAATAAAGCAAAAGCACAGCGCTGGGCGCATGACTCAAGTCAGAGGCACACCAGCTAACACTTTACCCACGTCTTATATACATTCAATATTGCATAGGTGTTTACTATTTTAGGCAGAGTAATTGTTTATGATGACTGATTATCATTAGTCCATTTTTTCCTCTATTTGTGTGTTTCCTTCTGGTAATTGTTTCTGAGGATTGATGATCTTCAGTTCCCTCCTCCGAGGCATCTGTTTCCTTCTGGTAGGATCAGCTCCCTCTTCCATGCATCCATTTCCTGCTGGTTCGAGTTTCCTTCTGGTAGGATCGATTATCATCCACTCCCTTCTCCCATGCATCTGTTTCCTTCTGTTAATCATTCGTGGGGTCTTTTGGAGAAGTTCCCTTTTGTTTTTCTCGGATGTTCTTCCTTCATAGCTGCTAGTAGTTGTTATCTTTGAAGTTTCTCATGTTTCCTAATTTACTAAAGGTTAGTTATCCTTATAAATCAAATACTTATAGCCTTGTTATTATGGCGAAAGCCAAAAATACCTTCACTATTTTTCACAATCTATCAGCTAGAATTTGGGATGATAAGCTTAATTTTTCTGCTGTAGCCTTAAATTTGTATCTAGTGCTATTCCTAGACACTACGTAGCCAAACAGCCACAGACAGCTCAGAAAATCCAGTGTCAATGTCAGAGAGCCACAGAACTTTAAAGCTGACTTGATTTGGCATTTTACACTTAATCTTCAAACCACTGCAGATGTATAATGTACCCTCAGATGTTTTCAGATAGATAGATAAATGCGTTTTCAGTTTATTCTAACTTTATGCAATTTAATGGGAATTAATATTTCTAACTTTATAGTAATCACAGCAAAGCATAGACTCATAAGAATTATTTTTCTTAATTATTAAATTATTAAGTCCCTTACTAAGTCCTTCTTACTTCTAAGAACCAGAGCATGTACGTTGTCAAATTATTCTAAGAACAGATTATTTAAAAAAACCCAACCCAACAACAACAAAACAAACAAAGAAGCCTAAGCAAATATTTTCGTAAAGAAAACAACTCCCAAATTTTTAAATGGCATTTTTAATGGCTTGCCCCGCCCCTTTCGCCCTCGGTTCTTGATTTCTTCCCCCGTAGANCGGGACCGGGGCCGGGGCCGAAGCCGGGGCCGGGGCCGGGGCCGGGGCCGAAGCCGAAGCCGAAGCCGAAGCCGAAGCAAGCCCTGCAGCCGCCGAGACCCGTTCCGGGCAGGCCGAGGCGGGCAGCGTCGCACGGAACGCTGCGGCCGCCGGAACGGCCGGGCCGAGCAGCCGCTTCCCGGGAGGCGGGATCAGGGACGGAGCTTCCGGCGGGCCGCGCCGCCGTCTCGGCCTGACAAAGGGCCCGGCGGTGGCGGCCGCTGAGCTGTGGGATCCGGCCCGGTACCATGGCGATCCCCATGGTGCCCATGGAGACGCAGTTACAGAGCATCTTCGAGGAAGTGGTGGTGAGTCCGTCCCCGGAGCGCCGCGGTGGGGGCGAGGGGGGAGCGGTGTGAGTAGGCCCGGCCGGGCCCGGGGCCTGTCCGGGGCCCTGCGGCCCTCCGCCCCTCCGCGCGCCCTCTGCGGAGGGGACGGATGGGGCATCCTGAAGAGGATAAATCAGGGGAGAAAGAATTTTATATTTTCGTGGCGCACTTCGTGGGTTGAAACCCCGGGGGTGCGGGGTTGAAGCACCGTGAGGAGAGCGGACGGGAGGGAGGTGGTTTCTCAGAGATGGAATCCCCTGCTCTGCTGAGTGTTTATCGGGCAGCTGGCACAGAGTAGGACTGGGCATAAGTCCACTCCTAAGGGGGAAGCAGATTGCTTACCCAGACCCAAATTGTAGTATCTTGCATTTGTTGTGGAATAAGCAGTTTAAGGAGGCATTGTGAAGGAGATTGTGAGAAGGTGAATGTCTTGAGGAGACATTTTTCGTCAGCTAACAGAATGGTGTGGACAAATTGTGGAAATACACCCCCACAATGGTACTGCAAAATAAAGCATTATTCGGTAGGTCATTACAATAGGATACAATAGTCTATTTTAGTTGGAAGGAACCTACAACGCTCATCTAGCCTGACCAATTCAGGGATGACCAAAAGTTAAAGCATGTTCTTAAGGGCATTGTACAAATGCCTCTTGAGTACTGACAGGCTCGGGGCATCAACCGCCTCTCTAGAAAGCCTGATCCAGTGTTTGACCACTCTCTCGGTGAAGAAATGCTTCCTAATGCCCACTCTAAACCTCCCCTGGTGCAGCTTTGAACCATTCCTACACATCCTGTCACTGGATCCTAGGGAGAAGAGATCAGCACTTCCCTCTCCACTTCTCATCTTCAGAAAGCTGTAGAGACTGAGTTTGCCCCTCAGCCAAACTAGACAAGCCCCAAGTCCTCAGACACTCCTCATAGGACATTCCTTCCATCCCTTTCATCACCTTTGTTGCCCTCCTCTGGACACATTGAAGGACCTTCACGTCCTTCTTAAATTGTGGGGCCCAGAACTGCACACAGTACACAAGGTGAGGCCACACCAGTGCTAAATACAGTGGTATAATCACCTTTTTTACCAGCTATTTATGCTGTCTTTGGTGCACCCTATGATGTTGTTTGCCCTCTTAGCTGCCAGGGCACACTGCTGGCTCACATTGAGCCTCCTGTTGACCAGTACCCCCAGATCCTTTTCTGCAGGGCTGCTCTCCAGCCACTCCTCTCACAGTTTATACTTGTTCTTGGCATTAATCTATCCTAGGTGCAGAATCTGGCATTTGGAGTTGTTACAGTTCATCCTATTAATCAGAGCCCAATGCTCCTGTCTGTCTAGATCCTTCTGCAAGGTCTTCTGTCCCTCAAGAGAGTCAACAGCACCTCCCAGTTTGGTAACGTCAGCAAACTTCCTAATGGTGCATTTAACATCCAGATCATTGATAAATATACTGAACAGAACCGGCCCTAGAACAGAATTGAACCCTGAGGAGTACTGCTGGTGACTGGTCGCCATTCATTACAGCCCTTAGAGCTCTGCCTTTCAGTCAGTTCTTCACCCAGCGCACTGTGAACCCGCTCATCCCACTGTTGGGCAACTTGTCCAGAAGGATGCTGTAAGGGACAGTATCAAAATTTGCTCGTAGCATATTTGCCCATACCCAATTGATAATTGATTTCTCCTTTTAGCACTGTCATTCAAATTATGTTTTCACATATTTAACATTGTGATTTCACTGTGTTGTCATGATGCCTGCTTCTCAGCAATGTTATCTGCCTAAAATTTTTATGAAACAAAAAAAAAAGGCACTTACAAAATTTTATTGCATTTTTGAAGCCATAACTGAGAAAATAGCAAGTTGTTACTTTCACTGCTGCTTTTACTGACTTGGTGGACAGCAGAGAAACTTACTTACTCATCTGTTCTGCACAGAAAATTATCGGTTTCTCTTCTGCTTCTTGAGAAAGCTATGAGTAGCAGTGACAGGCAGTTGTATAGTCTGTACAATTGAGAAGGATCACCAGAAAGATTGTTTTATAACATGCTTTTATTCCTACAATACAAAAATGAAAATGGATAGTGGTCAGTTATAGATCACTTCTGAGTATAATATGAAATTCATATAGAAGGTAAAAAAAAGTCGTAGGATAGTATTTTCCAGAACCTCTTTGCTGGTGTATTAGAGTAATGATGTAGAAGGCTTTGAGCAAAATGGAGTTTAAAAAAAAAAAAGGGAGGAGGGTGGGCAGGGGGGAAGGAATTATATTAATACATAGTCTTCCACCTAGTACGAGACCATATAATCAATCAATGGAATTTAAAAAACAGTGTACCTAAACTCAGATGGGAAAGTAACTGTATATAATTGATTTGTGTAACTGAGTGTCATGGAACATAAGTGGGACAAAAGCTTAATGGGATTCAAAGTATGAAAAAAGAGCCGCAATAACAGAATCAAACAGTTTCTCCAACTTTGGGAAGTAAATTCACCTCTAGGTGTTTAGAAGAAAAAAACCCACAAAACAAACCAAACAGCCTTAATCTGGATCCACAAGGTATGTTGTTTATGTGCTTATATGAAAACAAAGCAATCTCAACTCTGAAAGAGTCTAACGTAGCAGAAGAAATATATCTGCCTCTGATACAGTCCCATAACAGTACAACTTATTCTTTTGTTCTTTGTCTTGGTGGTGTGATACTCATAGAAAATCTTTTCACAATAGCTCACTCAGAATTTTTTTTTTCTTACAGAAAACAGAAGTAATTGAAGAAGCGTTTCCTGGGTGAGTGTAACATCAGTTTATATGTACAAGACTTTCTGCATGCATGTACTTTTTCACTTGTGTTCTTTCATTGGGTGCTGCTAATAACTCATGTTTGGGGTTTTTTTTGCATTAGTATGTTTATGGACACTCCTGAAGATGAGAGAACCAAACTGATCAGCTGCCTGGGCGCTTTTAGACAGTTCTGGAGCAGCCTTTCCCAGGTTAGTATTTAATTTGTTGCTTACATGTACTTTATATGCGTTTTTTTTAATCTAGTGGAATCTGGTCTAGTAGACAAACATTGAAGATATAAAGTCTGTGTCCAGTCATTCAGAATCTGGTTTCGGATATGGTGCGGTAAAGAATACAAGAAGACTTTGCAAGAAAAAAAAGGAAATTATGTTCAAAAATTAACTTAAGTTAGATACCTCTAGGCACTCTTCTGTAATGGGAGACCTGGTCATCTTTGGTTTTGCTGAATTTGATCATAACTGTGAAAAGGAAAGAATAGTATTTAACATTTCTATTTTATTCTATTTTTAGTGAACTTATATGTGAAAAACAAAGTTGACTATAGAAATCAGTGTTTCAGATAGGAGGTGTTCTGTGAATTATTAAACAGGACACCAATACTAGACAACTGGACTTCTTCAAAATGACATCAAAAGGCTTGGGAAAACTGTATCTTGGACAACTGGACGACTTCTACCATTTATAATCTTGTTCTTCTGTTAGTTTTGTTTTTTCATGGTAGGACACTAAATGAATCTTATAGCTTGTTTTGCTACGTATAAATAAATTCTTTTTCCCCTCTTCTGCTTTTTCAGGAATCCCATGAACAGTGCGTCCAGTGGATTGTAAGATTCATTCATAGTCAGCATAGTCCTAAAAGAATTTCTTTTCTTTATGACTGTTTAGCAATGGCAGTAGAAACTGGACTTCTGCCACCCAGGTAAGCTATGTAGGAATGAATCGATAAATAGGATACATGGAAGTTGTAATATTAGAGGGTATTTTACAATGACATTGTAAAAATACTGCTGGAGAGCACATGCTTATTATCTGTCATTCATTCTTGCATTGTCTCCTTCTGCTAGGATGGTTTGTGAATCTCTGATAAACTCTGATACTCTTGAATGGGAAAGGACACAGCTGTGGGCATTAACATTTAAATTGGTCCGGAAGATTATTGGAGGTGTAGACTACAAGGTATCTTCCCCCATTCCTTTCTTCGTGATAAGACATGTTATTTTCTTGCTTTGTGTTTATGACTTTGTCAGAGACATCCTGTGTTTCAAACTCTGCTTTGATTATGAAAAAAAATAATTCAGTGAGACCACTTTTAATGCTTTTTCATAGTTGAGCTTTACCTTAATAGGTTATTCTGTAGGGACAATGTAGCTCCTCCTACTCTTTTCTCTATTACACAGTTATCTTTCATCCCTCTTTCAGCTACAGACTAAATAACCCTAAAGCAGGTGCAGAAGCAGTACACATGGAAAAGTAATACTATGAAGCATTAAGGTTGAAGGTTTTGCATCTGCTCTAACCCCTGTTGTGATGTAGGGAAAAGGTCCCGAAAGCCGAGTCTTGGCAGGGTAAACTCTAACAGAAGGAGTAGGAAACCATGCATCTCTTGCAGAGAATCACCAGCATCGGTGAGCATGTTAGTACAAAAAAACATGAAATACAACATTGTCCTTTGGTCAGTCTCCACAAGCTATTGTAGGCTGGATGTCTCTGGAGGCACACCAAAATTTCAGTAGTTATTTTCTCATCTGATATTGGGAAGTTCCATCAGGAATTTAATGTAATTAGCATTTGTACTCTCAGTAGCAGTCTGTCTTCTGACACTTAGCAACAAACAGCTAATTTGTCTGTCAAAATATTGTCTGACCACATTGATTGTGTAATCTTTCTGACAGAAATAGAGAATATCTGGGAACGCAAATTTCCTGTGCTTTCTTTTAGGGTGTGCGTGATCTTTTGAAAGTGATCCTAGAGAAAATCTTAACAATTCCAAACACTGTGAGCTCAGCTGTTGTACAGCAGCTTTTAGCAGCAAGAGAGGTAACTGTCTGAATTTTATACATTATTACTATAGAGGAAGGTAGGCCCCATTCTTTTGTCATCAATGAGTTTCTAACAACTCTGGGTCTCTGAGAGTTGGTACAGTTCAACAGCAAAGACTTACTCTTTGTGCTCTAATTCTTTTCTGTAATTGCATTTTATACAGTAAACAAAGAGCTTTTGGGGGATATGGTAGATAAGGATCTAGCAGATAAGATAAAATCCCTAGCAGGAGAGTCAGGCCCAATGTTTGACTTGCCTAAGATAAGATGTATGAAATACAATATTGAGATTAATTTCTTTTTTTTCTCAGTGAATAAAAATACTAGTTGTTTTCAATACTTTGTGGGCACATATAGAGGCATATTTTTACTTAGGCTTAAACAGTCTAATTTACACCTGTACAATTAAAAACAGGTTTTAAACAAATGCAGTACTATCAGAATACAACTTAAGAAAAAGTGTTTTAATACCTGTTTTCATGGTCTGCCTCAGACTAGCAGACAGACTATGACTTTGTTTACCTTACCCAAGGCTTTTTACACTGATGTGTTTTATTTATAGGTGGTAGCCTACATTTTGGAAAGAAATGCATGCTTGTTACCTGCCTACTTTGCAGTTACTGAAATCAGAAAACTATATCCTGAAGGAAAACTTCCCCATTGGGTAATGATATGATATCAAAGCACGTAATCTGGAGTTTTGTTCCACACAAAACAAAATGACTTATTTTTTCAAAGCAAAGTTTAAATGAAGACTTAAAATCTTCTACTCAACAGTAATCTCTGTGTTTAGGCATCTAAATTAAGATACAGGCTTGATGTGATTGCTGCAGCAGCTCCTTGTGTTCTTGCATGAAATTGACGATCTAGTTTTGACCTATGGCTGATGTTCAAAACTGTTGAAGCACTGAGTTGGTTTTGTTGAATGCATTTAGAAATGCACGTCACGCTTACCTACCAGTTAGTGATTTCTCTTTGGTTTCAAGATAAAAAAAATTATTTTGAATAGCTGACCAGTGTGTTGTGTTTTTTTCTGTTTTAATATTCAGTTATGCAAAAATATTTGTGGCTCTGATGCAATGAAAATGGTCACTGTTTCCAAAAAGAATGTAATGTTGATCCAGTTTTTAATTTTGTATTCTGTTAAAATAACTAGGTGTCAGGAAAAGGATAAAGTACTGACTCCCTTGACTTAACGGGGAGTTACAGACTTCTTTTGAGCCAAGTTTTAATCCAGAGTGTACTAACCTAGGTCCTTTGTTTTTGCAGAATTGTTATCCATAGGCAAACAGATGTGTTAACGAGCAGAAATGCTAAAGGTTGTCTTAAATCATCTGTTACTAAATAGTGTGCACTGAAATAATATAGTATGCATAGGACAAACAGTCATTATATAAACTCTTACTTGAGCGCAAACTGAGAAGAGTACTTCCTGCCCTTCTTCATCAGGTCATGTTTTTCCTTTTGTGGTTTTAAGTTCTGGATTACTTTTCTGACTTGTCGAAATGTGTAGGAAGCTAGTTATTTTAGTAGATTCTTGCATATTTCATTAACATGTGTAAACATATCTAAGTCTTACATATTCCTTATAAGTATCTGCAACTTAAACCCTTAACTTACTTTTTTCTCCTCTTCTCACCCAGTTACTAGGTAATTTAGTATCGGATTTTGTGGATACCTTCAGACCTACAGCAAGAATAAATTCCATTTGCGGTAAGAGAATGACTTCATTAATTACTTCAAAATACATTAATTTATTTTGAACTATTTTGTTTCTTGTAACCTTTTGGGGCATATATTCATCTAAACAAAATGGCTCAGAGCTCATATTTCACGTAGTATCTATACTCTTGTCAGTTTGTTCTCGGACTTGCTTCTGTTCAGTTTTTGCTATGAAAAGGAAAATTCATACTGATGTGATCAAATGATTTTTTTGCTACAAGCTGGTAGTGGAAGTGTGCTACTCGTTACATGTCCGTATAGGTTCTAACTACAATAGACATGAAGAAAACCGTAGGTTTTCTATGCTGAAGGATTTTGGGTTAATACAGATCCACTGGTATGCTAGTCATAGAATAATGTTTTCTGACTTCAGTTTCCATTCGGGCTTTTGTAGCTGCTCAGATATATCCCTATTGTTGCAGGCTTCTGTGTGAACATTTCCTAGCTTAGATGAGTACCGTCTGTCCTCTTCTGTGAAAGGAAAAATCACCTTTTTTACTGCTGGAAATCTGAATATTAAAATTTTGGCTGTTTTAACTGTGATGCCTGTTGCATTTTTCTTCAAAAAGATAAAAATGTCTTCTGTTTGCTTTGAGAATTAAGTAACTTAATAACACCTGCATTATATCTTGGATGTAAGCAAGGTTTATTGCAACTGAGTTTCTTTAGTGCAGACATTAAGAATGTAATTCATCTGTAATGCTCCAGAGCATTTTGTGTTTCAGAAGCATGTAGTTATTCTTCTGTTGGAAGTGTGGTGTAGCTTTTATGCATATGACTCGCAGGGATCATGCACAAATTTTTACAAGTCTTGTATGTGTAAATGACTTGTAATAGATAAGGTTGAAGGGGATAAAGATATTTATTTACTGCTTATTTTATCTGTTAGTAATATGGCCAGTCTGGACAATAGAAGTCATGGAATTTGAACTGACAGTGAGATTTAGGTAAAAGTTGAGGCACCTACATTTAGATGCCGATATACAGGTGCACTAGGGTCTTGGTTCAGATGCCTATGGTTAAGCAGCTGAAATAAATCCTAGGTGTCTAATCCACAGTGACTAACAAGTCTACTTTTACCCTACAAAAAACTGTTCCTATGTGATCAGCTGAATTATATTGGCCTACACTGACTGAATTGACTAGATCTCCATTGACTGTAATTGGAGTACAGATGCTTGTATTTGACTTGTTTACTGAACAGAATCCTGCCCACAGTTTGTCTTACAGGGTGAATGAAGGAAATTTGAAAGACTAGATTGTATACATAGATTCGTAATACCATTTTCTTTGTGGAAAGGGTCAGTGTACCAAAATCAAATCCCTAGGTCAAGTGGTTGAAACAGCAGTCTTCTGGTAACCTAAAAGGGCACTTTTAGATTAATATTTGTAAATACTTTTATTTTTAGGGTACCCAATCTGAACAAAGGGGGATTTTACTCCTTAGAGATTTTATTAACTGAAAATTGGTTAGAAAAATAAAACCAGCCTGAAGCAATCCTATGGTAAAAAGCTTTAAACAGTGGAAATTTAAGGAGAGCATAAAAGTGGCTGACGCCATTTTTTGCATCAGAATGATTAAACAATAGGCCAGTTTCACTGTTTTAGAATTTGTTTCATTGCATGTAGGTCGCTGTAGTCTCCTTCCTGTGGTAAATAACTCAGGTGCCATGTGTAACTCTTGGAAGCTGGATCCTACAACCCTTCGTTTTCCTTTGAAAGGTCTCTTACCTTATGATAAGGTATGCCTTATTAAACTTCTTAAACATGTTACATTCAAAAAATACAAAGCTTTTATATCATTGCTTGGGGGGGCTGGGGGGGGATAATTTCATCTGTGAATATCTGATTGTTCCAGCTAGGCTAACATTGAAGATGTCGGTATTTTCACTGTGTACATATTTCAATAATTTCAAGCTATATTTAGAGGACCTTTTAAGTAGTGTGTGGTGTAACTGCTTCCCGGGATGCTGAAGAGATGTCTTATGGGTGTGTGCATGTGAGAGAACAAGTGAGAGTAGAAAATTGATTGGGAAAGTGATTTAGCTGTGGGGAGATGAAAGAGAATGCGAAGGTAATTTCTTCTTCTCTGTGCTCTTTGCTATTCCATAGGAAAGATAATTTTACAATTCAAGTATAAGTTAGCTTATTTAAACTTAAAACTGTGAGGGAGAAATAGTGGTGTACTGAAAGAATTTAAGAACTGTAAAGGATCAAGACAAAAATCCACATTATCCAGTGTCCCATTGCCCATGTTCTAGGTGTCTAAGGAAGGATATAAAGATAGTATATCTAATGACATACATAGTGTTCACACTTTACAGCTGTCATAATTTTGTGTGTTTCCTGAGACAAATTTAGTTTCTATATATTTGGTAAACCTTCCTCCTCCAAATATTTATCCAGTATCTTCTTGAGCCCTTGTAAACTTTTAGCATCCCCCACATCCCTTTGACAAGGAGTTCCACGTTTCAACTTCATGTTGCATAAGGAATTGGCTCCCTCCATTTGTTTTGAACCTAGCTTCAGATAACATTTTGCTTTAAAGTGATTCAGCAATTGGAAGATGCAGTGAGCAGTTGTTCCGTATCTGCTTTCTTCGTGCTTCTTATGATTTTTATGGATCTTGGTCATGTTCTCCCTCCCTAGTCTTACCTGTCTTCCTTTGAGTTCTTGATGGTCCTCCAGTATTTCAAGGCTGTTTCAAAAAGTGTGCCGTTCTTTTAGTGGATGAAGAATGTTCTTCTAGTTGGTCCCCATAAAACCTGTCACTTCTTAAGAACTGTTAGTATTTCCTCCTTTCGTTTGGGTATCGGAGAGGAAAAAGATTGGCCAGATAACAAATACCTGCGTAAATTAAACATTCATTCTTAAATTGTTTAACTCAGTTAAACATAAACTCAGTATTAAACAATCTTGAGGCAATATATGTTTGTATGTGTTTGCTTCTTTTTTTTTTTTTTTAAGGATCTGTTTGAGCCACAGACTGCTTTGTTGAGATATGTGCTGGAACAACCGTATTCAAGGGATATGGTCTGCAATATGCTAGGTCTGAATAAGCAGGTACTGTACTATGCTGTAACATGTGATTTAATTCTGCATAGAATCTGCACTATTCTTTTTCTCTTTTCTTTGCTATAGCTAACTAAGCAAAACAGTTTAGATCCAGAGAGTGATTTTTTTTTTTTTTTTATAAGATCACATTAGGTTAATTGGACACTGTTGTTCCTATCATTTGTATATTGCTTTACGAATGTTAAATTGAAAAGTAGAGATTTAAAATATGATTTTTTTTTTTTGCATTGCTTTTTTTTCCTATAAGGCCAGCCTCAAGTACACCTTTGACAGACAGTAGGAGACTGCTAGCTCAAATAATAAAAATGGTTATTCTTCATGTCATTAGTTTTTAAAGCATTGTTGTACTCTATGTTATATTGGCATGTTATAGTACTAGAATAGTGAAAAGCTGGGTTTTGTTTTGTTACATTTTTTCTTTTTATACCTTAGAATGGGAGGGCTTAGTCTGACTTGGGGATCCTTGAGGCTGGCCTCATAGTCACTGTTTTGTCTTTTCTTTTTTTCTTCCTTTATTTTTGTTCTGTCCTGTCTTGTCCTGCCCATCCTCCAATGCTCTAGACCTTGAACATTGCTCAGGTATGTTCACAACCTTACTGTTGTATTGTGACTAACGATACGCTGGCCGCTTTGTAGCCACTGATTCCAGTTAGAGAATACATGTACAGTCAGGGCTTGAAATTGGCAGAACCATTAGTCAAGGGCAAATTCTCACTACAAATCTCTAGAGATATGAGAGATGTAGCATAAAGCTGACAGTCAGTCGTCCTTTGGTCCTATAATTTTCGTTGGAATGGAATCCTACTATTTCCCTTACCAGTCATAAGAACTTTTACTTTGTCTGCTGGAATTTTCAGATGAGGAGAGATTCTTAGTTCAAAATTTCTTTCCTTATACCGGTGGAAAAACATCCACTGCCCTTGATTATAAAATTACAAAGCTGCAAATACATCATTGCTTAAAAACAAAAACTAAAGCTTTACTAGCAGGATTTTCTTATCACTAGGAAGCCTCAGTAACAAACTTCCCAACAAGCCGTTATAATATTCTCCAAACTAGGTGAAAGAAAGGTAGTACAGAATACCATGTGAAAAGTAGTTCCTTATAATTTGACTCCTTGTTTAAATAAATAAATGCCTTAGCAAATCAACCAAGTGGACTTCTGCTTGAAATTTGAAATTATGAGTATTATATTCACAGTTGATCCCTTGTTACAATAATCAATTCCACACCTACTTTAAAAAACATTGTTTAAGATTTATAAAATAGCGTTGCTGTTTGCAATACTATAGTGAAGGTTGTGTCAGTGTTTCCATTTAAGAAACTTTTTTTGGATTTGTAACTTGACTATAAAATTTACATGATCCTGAAACCTTGTGTATATTTCCCATTGTAAGTGAAATACACCAGTACTCTTTCTGGATTGGGACAGTGTTTTTGAACGCGCAGATTCCTACATCTTGGCAAACAGTACTCTGTGTTGTATACGACAGTCTTTTGTATTTGAGATGTTAAGCAGCTGAAATATTAAACCTTGGAAACAGGCTGCTAGGTTTAGTATTGGAATGAGTACTATTTGTATTCTGTGTCTATTTCTGTGTACATTCAGTTAATAAACCAAACTCTTCCTCTGTACATCTGGTAACTGGTAAATAATAGAAGATCTAGACAAAAAAAATATTGAACCCATTTTATTCTTCTAACTATGGGTGGTCTGTGCCTTCAGGTCAAAAAACATTGATGTTAAAAACGCCATTTTTAACTCCTACTTTACTGTCCTCTGAAAGTAATCAAGGAAAATTTAAAGGACATAATAAAATATGTTGAACTATACTTCTTAAAAACTGTTTAGTGGTATAGGAATTCCTACACAAAGTTTCAGCCTAGCATGAATTTTTATGGCCAAGGAACAAACTTGAAGAACGTAGCTTATAAAGGAAATGCTGACAGAACATGAACTATAGCTGTGCTGCTACAATTACACCAGCATGAAGATGTTTGGGCTGTTGAAAAATTATGAGTTAAAATTACCAATATAGAGTAGGGTGGTGTAGTGGTATAGAACAGGAAATAATGTTCCATTTAAAAATTAATGTACTCTGTGGAAAACATTAAAACTTTATACATTTTTTTAGGTAGAAATTAACTTCATGTTATAGTTGAATTTGTTAATGTAGCCACCTATAAAAAATAGCAGCATGCTTTTTAGAAGTTTTGTAAGTGCATTGATGCTTTCAGTGAAATGGCTTATAATTTTGTATTTTATTAATAGAACTGAACTAACCTGCAGAAATGAATTTTCAGTGTAATAGAAGACACTTAGAAATGCAAATAGTGCCAAGTTTGTTTCAAAATAAACACGGAAACACTTCAAAGCAATGATCATTATTTATTTATGATCATTAATTATTTATGTGAAGCTGCTTGTATGCCCTGTCAACTATTTGCACAGATCCAGTTGCAGGATTGGAGCCTTCATTTGAATCATTTGTCATCACAAACTAGGTATGGTTCAGCCAAATTTGTCCTAGTTCTCAAATATTCTTGAAGGTGAACAACAAAATTTTCTGGTTCAATCTTACCTAAGCAGATCTATGCAGATCTGTGTTAGACTGTTCACTAAAGCCATGTCTGAGTTGTGTTTAAAAAATAATTTTAATAAAAAAAGGTAAAAATCCAGATGTCCTGTTAACCTTGCAGAGAGAAAAATTAAGGTAAAATTTATTATGTTTAATGATTTGTGTGTTCTTTTCAGGATTCTAAGTTTTGCTATGGGATTTTGTTGTGGGATGAGGTTTTCTAATAACTTTTTCAAGTATACGGATTTAAGTCCAGATGTAATCATACAGACTTCAAAATGTTCCTTCCGTTGGAGTCTGGGCATTTTTATTTTTTTGCTACTGTGTACTTCTGTGTGGGACAGTACCTTCTCTTGTATACCTGTTTGAACTGTTCTATAGGAAGTAGAGATTTAAATTGTATTTTATCATTTATGTTTTCATGCTTTATGGTTGGACTCAATGATCTTAAGGGTCTTTTCCAACCTAAATAATTCCATGATTCTATGTCAATTTATATTCTCGTGTCAGATGGGGTGATATTCCTGATATTTAATTATCTTTTAAATAATTTGGTGAGGTGTGTAACAATCTGCTTTTTGGAAAATAAGTCACAGTTCAAAGTGTCTCAATCCACTGATGCCAAATTAAGGTTCAGTTTAGGGACCATACAGTTGGTTCTTAAAATGGAGCTTTAATAATGTCTTAAGGACATGAAGTCACTCTGAACATTTTGGTTTATATCATTGCCTTCTCTGTATGCAGACTTGTATGAAGAATAAAATCCCATTTTTGCTTGAATAATTGCAGTCAGGATTGTATTGCAGTTGTCTAAACAATGAAAAACTTTGTTAAAATTTTATTTCTCTGGGTTGGGAAATATTTGAAAGAGGGGGTTATTTTCAGCTGTCTTGTTTGTGTAATGTTATAGAAACTTTTAATTAGCAGCTATTGTATTAATGCTTTTGCTCTTCAAATAGTATATTTGGCTGGTCACCTTTTAAACCAGCAGTGGTGATCTGCAGCTCTGAGTAGGAAATATCTATGCCATGCTCTGTTTGGGTGACTCTGTAGTTGTATTCTTTCCTACCTACAAACCAGGATTGTTTGCTTGGGGAAGATGCTGTTTACGTGTAAGCAGAACCATTAAGTGAAAGGAATGACATAATGCAATATTCAAAAATTGACTTTCCCTTTTATTTTTAAAATATTGTAGGTTGATGCTGGGAACTTACTATCCAATATTGTTCATGTTAACATGGCAGAGCACTTAATTTAAGGGGTGTGATTATTTTTTATATATTACTGATAGAATTACCTAGGTTGGAAGTCACCTTTCAGATATTAAGAGTGTGCGTTGAGAACACTTGAGTGATGCTTCTTTGTTGAAACTTACTCCTTTTTTTAAAAAGAAAACATGAGAATGCCCACTGAACTTTGTAGAAACAGAATCAGGCATAATATAAACAAAAAAGCTTTAAGGCTTTCCGTCTTGGTATCATACAGTTTTGGAAAATGGAAATGAGAGGGGAGCTATAGTTTTGTCTTGTATTAACTACTGCAGGCATTTAATTTACACATTTTGAATTGAACTTTTGGAGACACCCTTTACTCTCCTGGGGATCTTGGGCTCTGCGGTTTGGTCTTCTGAATCCATTTCTTAAGTGTAGATTTCTATTAAATATTTTTGAGCTAAATGTCGCTTGCTTAAAATACTGAAACTGTAATATCTTGCAGCTAGCCTTAAATATACTTAAAATACTTTTCTTTTAGGGAACACTGTTAATGTTATCTGCCCTCCCCACCTCCACCCACCTCCAAAAAAAAGTCCACACATGAACCAACCAAAAAAAAAAAAATAGCCCAAACTCAATTGAAGCTTTGATCCACTGAAAAAGTACCACTAGTCCATCAGAGGGTTGATCTTGAGAAATTTTAGTATCAAGGTGTCATAGTAGTGCTTTTTTCCCCCCCTGTATTACCTTATGCTTTAATAATGTTTTCAATGAGATTATGTATTTGTCAGGTCTTTAAGTATTATTTTTAGGGCAGAACAGAGAATATGTATTTATATCACCAAATCACAAAAACTTGAATAACATACTCTTTAGGAAAAAAGCATAGTGGTTTTGAATGCTCTCTTTTTCCATATATAATCCAAAACAGTGATTGGGATTTTGGGTGTTTGTTTGGTTGGTTTTGTTTAAGCCATGCTAAAACATGAATTCCTACTTATTTGTGAGGGGAATCAGCTTTTGCCTATATTTTTATTCATCTCAATATATACTGAGATGTTCTTAAAGTTATGGGCAATTAATAAAGTAAGGCCCCAATCCTGCAAATTCTTATGCAGCACAGTATTTTATTTCTGAGTACTCCAAAACTATAGATGCAAAATTTGTGCAAAACTATATATTCACTGAAAATACAGAAAAAAATGTGCCAGAAAATTAAATTAATTAAGATAGAATATGAAGCACTGCTGTATTTCTTATTGAAAAAATATTTTTAAAGCAATAAACATGATTTTTCATGTTAAAAGAGTGAATTTATATTCTTAATCTCCCGGTTCTTAAATTTTTCCCAATCTTAGAATTATTCAGAATAGTGAAAATTCCTACTGGAAATTCTGGCTTTCTTTTTAACAATAATAATTTCCTGATGTGTTCTTTGAATAACTTTATTCTAAATTAATATAGCCTAACATGGTTAGGCTTTTTTGGACATTAACCCAGTGCTTAGCAAACTATTAAAATTTCAAGCCCTGTACGTAGTAGTTTTGCATGCTGGATTATAAACTAGTCTGTAGTGTTGTCTGTTGCACCCTGCTCTGCTTCATAATTAGTTGCTTCGGGAGGGGGAAAAAAACCAAACCACAAAAACCCTAAAGTACTCTCTCAGCTGGCGCTGTAAACCTGTAAAGTGGTTGATCCGTGGTAATGGCATTGTGTACTGGAAGAGAAGGTGAAACTGTAATCGATGCTTCCTGTTTTAGTTAGAGGTTTGTGTTAAGCATGCTTCAGGAAAAGCTAGAATTGTAGCTTTCTGCAGTTTTGAGCTGGTGAAGAGCATGCAACAGGGGATGCTGTTCACTGTATTTTGTCAACTTTTCCCATTCTTGCATTTTATTTTTAATTGAAGAGAATCTTTTTTTTTTTTTCATGACAAAAGACTACCATCGATGAAGGTAGAACAAGCATCTCCTTTCAGCATCCCTCTTTCCTTTTATTATTTCTTTCTTTATTAACTAAAAGGGTTTTTTTAGGCTGCCTGGCTAGTAAGTAAAAGAATTCATCTGAGGCATCCCTAAAGCATTTTATGAGTATTTGGGCAATCTTTTAAAACTTTTTTTACATACACCTTTTTTGCCTCTAGAAAGGGATACTGCGTTTTCATGATTAGTCTTTGAGCAGCTCAGTTCCTTTTCTTTTGTGTCATTAAAGTAATAATGTCTTATTTAAGGCTGCATTATGTTACAGGCATCAGGTGTGTTTTTAAAAAAAAAAAAAAAAAAAAAAGATGTAAT